>JAPYZC010006348.1:825-13889 GCA_030522665.1 Ichneumoninae sp. A BG-2022a | reverse complement strand
ACCTAAAATCATTCATTTTTGCAATTTTGGCTGTAAAAATGCCTGGTAAACTTTTTGGTTAGTTGTCGCTCCGGGACTGTCATTCCATGTATTTTTTCGCGCTGATCATGAATCTGACACTTATTTTATTCGCAGATGAATATTTGATCTGAAAAAAATGCGTCTTCAAGAAAAAAAAAAAAAAAAATTGCATGAAATTGAAAAAATCCAAAATGACATAAAATTTAAACGGTTCGATCGATTTTCTCGAAATTTTGATGGGATCCTCGAGTGATCAGATTCTATCTGTATACCCGTTTTTAGCCCGACAGCTAAAAAATTGCGAGCGCTACAGTGCGCACAGACATTTTCGAAGAAATAAAAAATGGCTTACAAAAAAAACAACTGAACATTTTTGGACAAAATTTGGCAGAAACATTGACTATTAACCACACAAGCTGTGTGCAAAATTTCAGCCTGATTGGTGGAGACGTTCCCGAGATATAGCCATTTGAATTTTTCGCGTCTGATTCACACATACACACACACACATACATCCGGACATTTTTTCTAAATGTGATTTTTTGATGTTTTGGAACATTCTGAACACGTTTTCATTAAAATCTCGAACATTTTTTTTTCACCATCACAAAGCTTCCTCTATGAGGAAGCAAAATCGTTTGAAATTTAATATACCAAACTGGAAATTTGTATGCGAGAACTGGTATATTAAATCTACTGTACAATTGTGATGAAAAATGCATATTCAGTATCTTAAAAACATTGGAAATACTTAATTTTTAATAATTTACTTTAATTTCAATGAAAACGTAGATTAATATTTCATCACAATTGTACATCGAATGTACCAGTTTTTGCATGAAAACTTCCAGTCCGGTACGTTAAATTTATAATTTTTTTTTTCGGCTCAATAGCGGGCAGACCGGAAATGCTCGCATGAAAGTGGTGAGGGAACTCCGAGGATGATTCGACGCTTCATCGCCGGCCTCCCCTCCAGAATCAACGACTTCCGGCGGTGCCCTTTACCCAGAGAATAAACTCTTACGGTAAAACGCATCGCCCCAAGGGTGCTAAAACTCGCGCAGGACTCCCTTAGGAGGTCGCAGGTCGGGTACTGTAAATTCATTAAAACAACCCTTCGCCACTGTCCCTTATGGAGGCAATTGAATTCCTGGCATAGCTTCGTCGAGTCTCTTCTCGGTTTTCTTCGACGCTTTTCGAAGGGCCCGAAGAGAACGGTAGTGGGGGGGGGGGGGCGGTCCGAAGTTATTTCTTTTTACAACCCCTGTCCCATGTTCATCCACCGAAAATAAAAATAAAATCATCCCCCTTGCATTCCTCGAATCGGGCTATCCGGCCCCGTGGCGAAATTCGCCGCCGTGATGTTTCGAAAATATTTATAAGTCGAATTGCGAAGGCGAAGTCGATCCGAAGAGTTAAAAAAAAAAGATGAAATTACCGGTTGGCCAACTTCAATTAAACTGCATTCAACGTCGGAAGCCGGGTCTAACAGGCATTGTTTCGCGGACTTTAATCTCATGAAGAGAATTTCCTTTTATTTTTGTCATTACGGGTTTAATTTTAACGAATTTGACCCGTCTCGATCCCCTTAACTGCTAAAAGAGCGTGTCCCTCGTGAGAACGGTATTACGTAAGACGCGCAACGTGTACTGTATAGAGCACTGAGAGAGGTATCGATTATCCGAGGGAATAACCGAGCTGCGAGAGACTATGTAACACGCTCTCTTGTACAGAAACACACACACAAACACGCACACCTGAATTCGCGGAACGAAACACAGACGTTAAAAGCGGCCGGTTTGTCTAACGTCGGCTCGCGGTGCTCGTTTTATTAATGAACTCGTCAGATTTCCGTTATGATCGTTGAATCCACCGTGGCGAGGTGAAAAGTTGGCGCGGCCCAGTCGGCACACACGTACGACTTTCGATAACCTGTGCGCGTGCGCGTGCGTGCGTGTTTCTTTAACGTGCTCGCGAGAATAGAGCGATAAGTCAAACCGCAGTCGATGATATCTCACGCTCCATTAACGATGAAAAGCAGGGTTCATTTTTTTTTTTTTTTTTTCAAAACTCTCCCCCTCCGCGAACAATGCGACGGATAATCAAATCGACGATTGAGAAATTGTAAAACAGGGGTCGCGCCCCCGCACGGAATGTTCCTCGAGGGGTGCGACGACGAAACCACCCCTGCGAAAGTTTTAACACCGTATATGCGTTTCGAATTGATTCCCGAATGCGTGACGAGATCGGAACGTTTTGCGCAGCTGAACGACGAGCGAGAAAACATTCAAAATAATTCGATTTTCAAATTTTTCTTGATGACAATAATAACAATAATAATAATTCCTCTTCAAAAATCCATAGCTAAAATAACTCGCATTTTCAATGTATATATTGTTGCGGTTAAGAAATGCTCGCTGATTTGTGCCGTTTGACAGTTAATTTTGGCATATCATGAGGTTGAGTAGCGCGTGAGACGGTATATTGGTATTTGTCGTGGTTCAGTAAGAAAACAGTATATTAAAGAAAGAATCACTCGATAATAAGATGCCGAAACAGAGTTTCAACGGCCGGGCTCGAATTAAGGTAGTAAGGTCAGGTAAGGTAACGTACTTGCGGTACAGTTCCGCCAAATGTGAGTTTCAGAGAAAATTTCGAACACTTCTCGATGGGATAAAAATCTGAAAAAAATCAAGTGTATGGGAGGTGCTGCAAAGATTGAAGATAAAAATGATTAATCAACAAATTACCCCGAAACTTAACTATTTTCCTTGTTATTCCGTATAGTACTAATTACGTATTTCGAAATTAGTTTCCTTAACTAATTCCGAAAGACCCAAAACCCATGTAGCACACGGAAGTGGAATACGAAAATCATACGTAGTATTAAATTACTGCGATACGCAATATTCTCGAGATTTCGGTTTTCATAGCATATAGAAGTGGACTTCGAAAATCCTAAACCTCATATAGCAGATAGAAGTAGATTTCGAAAATCCTAAATCACTCCCTTTCATAGCATATAGAAGTGGATTTCGAAAGTCCTAAATTCCATATAGCATATCGGAGTGTATTTCGGAAAACCTAAATTACTTCCATACGCTGTATTGTCAAGATTTCGGCTTTTATAGCATATCGGAGTAGATTTCGAAAATCCGAAATCACTCATGAAATCTCATATGCTATATTTTCGAAATTTCGGGATTCATAGCATATAGGAGTGACTTTTTTTAGTGTGTGTGTTTAGTGACAATACTAAAAAATGTGTATCTCAGTTCCGCCGAGATACATATATACATTCGTGCATAGCGAGTGATTTTGGTTTCTGAACCCATTCCAACGTAAACGAAAGCGGCTATCGAATCAGACGTTACTTCGTACGTCGCGCGCAATGTGCATATTTTCATTTTTTACAAATGTCCCAACACCACCTGGAAATGTTCTGGAAATTGTCCTTGAATGTCCTTGAATTTCGTACAAACTTTTTACTGGACGCCATGCTGGAGAGAGAGCTGCCAGACCAGAGCCAAACGAAGCCGTACATTTTCTTTATATGCGTATTGCGTTTTACCTGCCCAATGTGGTATAAGTAGGGTAGAGCGGGGCAAAATTGGGCAATGGGGCAAAACGGGGTTTTTGGGCAAAACGTCATTTTCAAATAATTTTTGGATGCCCGAATTCGCCCTATCGGATACATCAGGCTTTTCTGCCTCGGTTTGCCACCTTGTCCGATCCAAAAATGATTGGAAAATGTAGTTTTGCCCAAAAACCCCGTTTTGCCCCATTGCCCCATTTTACCCCGCTCTCCCCTACGACTATAGACAGATCCGAATCGTGAGTTTCCCTCACCGATTTTTGTCGGAGTCATCTCGTTTGCTAAAGATAGTACGCATGACGTTATTTGATTACGCGTGTTGTTGTACAAACGTTGACAGTTACATGAATTATCTTTACTTATTAATGAAAGCCACACGATTAGACCGATAATTGGATTTTTTGCATGAACGCTTCCATTGAAAATTAAAAACGTTGTTAAGCAAATACAATATCCTCAGGATTTGTGCCTCGTGGAATCGGATGACAGTCAAGTCGTAATATCGTATCCGGTATACGTGCGACGAAACACGTCAAAGTCGCAGGTTGTCGAACCGTGTACATGTATTCTTGATTTCTTATCTCGTCGACAAACACAAATGCTAAATACGTTATTTTATCTATGTTCGTATATAGTAAAAATTGTATTACTTTAAAAATTATGTTCAACGAGTCCAAAACAGTATAAGTATGCGCTTCATCGAGACCAAGTTATCAGTTGTCCGCGCCGATTCCTTCGACGAAACTGGTTAGCCAATGTATGTATATAATTTTTTTTCCATCTGTATTCAAATTGTCATTCACGATTTAGTTGCAGGAATTATGTATTTATTTATTTATTTCAATTAATTTCATTTGTTATTCATTTGTAACATTATGTTGATTTTTTGACGACTAGATTTTTTTTTAAGTTAAAAATAAAAATTGTCGAAGCATTCGGTGACCGATAATGTTGTTCGTTACAGCTCCGCTCAATGGAACGATCTATGATATGCGGTGGGGTTCCACTGTTCCCGTTCCTCGCCGTTCTAGCGACGGTAAAAATCTTCAGAATGTTTGACGAGTTGAAATTTTGGATTTGAAAAAATATGTGCTTACAAACTCGTGTTATTTATTGCAGTTCACAAATGCCCTGACCACTGAAGACCTTCGAGTACTTCCAATCGAGGTTACTACACCAAGGGTACCAAGGGTACACATTTTTATTTAATTGTCTTGATAAACTCAGCTCGTCAGATTTTGGGTTAATATTGTTTATTCGTTTGCATAAATTGTTGTAGGGACGTTATGAGAAAGATGGATTTTTGGCGGGCGAGGAAACTCCTGTTTGGTTCGCTGACGTTAATTTTGATGAAGATGGTCCACAATACAGTTATACGAGGGTAACGTGACATTTTATGCAATTTTTTTTGTTCGGTATCTTCGTTCAGTAGATTTTGGGTTAATATGCAAATTTGCATTTTTTTCAGCTCAATACCGATGGAACGCCTATAGTAAAGGAGTCATTGGACTATTGGAATGGAATAAAAAAATCAGGCGGTTTTCCGATCAGACGCGTGCGAAGCATCAATGATCGTGAAAATTTGGTAAGATTGACATAAATAAGTAAATAAATATATAAATAAATAATTTTCATTGGCGGAAAGCTTTGGTACCGACAATTCCTGACCGTTACACATGTTTTCGTCCATTAACATGTTGACTTCGATTTAACAGACTTACGCGGATGAATTTCATGATGCGCCGAAGAATATCGGAATCAACCGTTCTGATTCCCCAAGCCCGGTTGAGAAACAAAGTGTCAATAGCAATGAAGTAGTCTATCCTTCCATCCTCGTTGTTATGGACTACGGCGTTTCAGGCCATCATGTCAACAAGTGAGTATCGTCTGGCGAGATTTCGTTGCGGGTGATACAATTTTCGATCCGAATATCCATTCCCATCCAAACAAGTTGCTAATTTTTCGCCGCAAATACATTGCGGAAAAACTCAAAAAAAATGTAGGATCGACCTCACAGATGTACAATAATGCCTGCATTTTTCTGATTTTTATCCTGATCAACTTCCTTGATTAATTAAATTAACCGTCTGACATAAATTTCCCTTCTGATCCGAACTCGGCATACGCGAGGTGCCAATTTCTCGCGACAAGTACGTCGTGGAAAAAACGGAAAAAAATTGAGTGCCAACCTCGGAAATGGGCTGTGATGCTTGAATTTCTTCTGATTTTTAAAACTCGATTCTGCCGGGTGGGATTCATTTTCATTCGTCAACGATCTTCCTTAAGTAGCCGTATTTTTTCCTCACAGCTTATTCGAAAGGCGATGGTCCGTCGAACAGTTAGTGGTTTACGCTCTGGCATTTTGGGGTACCGTCAAAAGTTCCTTGAGAAACATTGAGAATCCAAGAGTGTCGCCTCGCATCTCTGGCATCGTCATTGCCAAGGTAAAACCATGAGCCTTACGAGTGGTCGTTCGATCATGTGATTCGTTTTAATGTTCTTATTTTTTTATATATATATTTTTGTCAACATGCGCAGTCAAGAGAAGCTACGCCTTACCTGAGCGATGACTATTATAATGACCAAAGATTCAGCCTGTCTTTGTCACCGATGATCGACCATTGGAGATCGGAGTCGAAAAGGGACAACAGCCAATTCCCGATCGGTTCGTACGACATCGTAGTCCACATGACCAAGTAATAAACAATTGTTATTTTTATTGATATCCAATAATATTAAATTTCTTGTCATGTTTTATGGCAAATGTTGAATAGTATTTGAAAACAAAAAAAAATCTGCAAAAGGATTAACTCTTATTCTGTTTTATGATCCTTAGCAAATGTCCTTGGTCCTTAAAGGAAGAATGCACACTGTTGGCTCGGCTATTTGATCCAAGTCTCTGTAAGTATTTCAGCATAACCTGTATAATAATTACTTAAAAAATCAATATTTTTCTTATACAGCTGTAGCTTCGGTGGGACCTCCTTGCAAATTGAGGGATCAAATAGGCGGTGTTATAATCTACGACGAACTAGCCTTCAATGGATTACAGAGAGCGATTATGGAGACGATCAAAGTGTTAGTATAAAACGATCCTATAATCGGCGTCAGTTGTACAGATTTTTATATTTTTATGTGACATGTCAAACAGCCTCGGCGGAAGTGTTGAAACACCAGTGTACAACGAAAGATCCCGGATAAAGTGGAATAAGAAAATGTTGGATTCCATCTCGAACGCCCTTAAAAAGTAAGGAACTTTCAAAAAATGTTTGCAACGCTTAATCAAGCAAAATTACGTAGTATTAAATACGACAGTATTTTCGGCTAAGGAGGGGGGGGGGGGGATCAGGATTTTTTTACAGTCACGCAAAAAATGATTTCGACGTATGCCAAATGCCGAATTGAATCGTAGCATGAGAACGGAAATAAAAATTATAATGCAAAAACTACAGTAACGCGTCAAGGCGTAACACGTGGGCTTTCTCGCTCTTTCCGTTGTAACAATATCGCACAAACATTCCTCGATCTTATTCCAGTGCATCGTGTATGTCAGCACCCAAGCAACTCCATCGATCTGGAACCCCGGTACCCCAGATTTTGGCGGGAGAGTATATGCCGAATGAAAAACAATGCGAGGCGGCCGGCTACGGTCCCAACCCGTGGACCTGCTGGAACACATCATACGTGAGTCGTTGAATCTGTCTCCATTCCGTACACTTTCCAAAAATCCAAAAAGCTACTCGATTAATTCGAGAAAATGCAATTCTACGAATGAAAAAAAATTGCAGTCTTTCAAATCAGATAAAAGACCTCCGATCGTATAACAGTCACCTGTTTTGGTGAGGGGTTAAATCGTTCGGCAGATTCGTCCTATTCCTTCCGGTTCTTAACCCACTTTTTTCCGTTTAGCCCAGCGGACTCTCGGACTGTAACTCCTTGAAATGCTCGAATGGGTATACATGGGGTATAAGTTGCTCCACCGTGGGACCGACGCTAGATGGCAGTTTTTGCAATGCGGAGAACACAAACGTAAGTTGACAATTTAACCCTCCGAAGTAAATGAGATCCGCCCTACTATCGCGGCTTCTCACCCGCTCCGGAAGTATTTTTGTTCCTAATGCGCTTCTTTTATCACAAATAACAATATGCCACAAAAAAAAACTCTATAAAAGATGGAAAAAACTTGACAAGTACATTTACCGAGATATCACTATATTTGTAAAAGATTGACAAATAAGAAATCCCCAAAATGTATACACAGAAAAAAAAATATCATTGAATCAAGTAAAATTTGTTGTATAAAGTTGTTTCAATTCTAAAATTTGTTGTTGTAAAAGTTGTTTCAATTCTACTCTGCATCGGTACGATTTCATACCGGATTGAAACGATAACATGTCACCTTGACAGTCTTCACCTTGACAGTCTTGCTGTCGTTGTTTCAATATCATATGGAATTGTAAGAATTGAAAGTAGAATTGAAACAAACATTTTTTTCTTCGGCAGCCCGCATGCGAATTTTTTTTTCAGTGTATTACAAGTACACGAATTTTTTTTTACTGACATTTTGTAAACATTTTATGATATTGTGATAATTAATTCATGAATTGGAGACTCAATATTTCGAGAGTCAGGTTATAAAAGTAACTTGTCCGGGAGTGTTGCTTAGCCAGTTGTACTTGGCGAATTGCACACAGCAAGTTAACATGCACAAAGAAAAAAAAAATCAATTGAGTCAACAAAATGTGCGCTTACGGGTGGCGAAATAAATATTTGGTTGATCGAAAGGAATGCCTCGTTGATGAAACTAACAGGGCGGCGAATCGAATGTTTCCTTACTTACGACGACAATTATTTCGTTCGGTCAATAAAAAATTTGTTTCGCCACCCGTGAACGCTCATTTTGTTGATTCAATCGATTTTTTTCTCAGTGTGTGGACATGTATATTGGCTCAATAAACCATTTACTGGATTTTAAGAATCACGGCCGGACAAATCACGTCCATTCTAGCTGTTTTATCAACGGTTCACTGATAAAAAAGAACTGTTGAATCAACTAAGATTCGGGCAGGGACGTTCAAATAAATATTTAGTTGGTCGAACAAAATATTCTAATGAGTCAAAAATATTTTGGTAAAATTACCCAACAAATTGTTGAACCAACCAATTTTTTAGCTGTACCAACAAAATATTTAGTTGAAGGTCCCTGCCCGAATATTAGTTGATTCAACCATATTTTTTAATCAGTGTTGAAATGTATTTGTCCCTATACGCTACCTCGCCTCTTAGTGTAATGTTACCTTGTTGCAGATATGCTATGACGGAGAGTGCCTCGCCATAAAATGATATGATTTTATGCTGGAGTGTTTATAAAAAAACTCCCACCCGTGTGGCGTCGAGGATGTGGTGATGCCTGTCGTTTCATCAAGTCGTCTTCAGGGATCGGCGGGAACCGTGGAAACGCGCGCAAGCACTTGTCGGCAATATAGATTACGTACCGAGTTGATACGGGAGGCGATCAGAATAATGAATAGAACGTTACATTTAATTTGTAACTCTAAAGGCCGTTCAATAAAAAGATGTGCTTACACAGAATAACTATTTATTAATAATAATAATAATTCTGTACAATAAAGTCTCAAGATCATTAACGACTTCCGGGCCGCTGCATTTAAAGAGTCTAGTTCTCTGAGCATTTAGCTGTCACTGTCACCTCGACGAATAAAAAAAATCTCTATGGCGTTTCTGATTTTTTTTTTGCTTCAAATTAATTTTTTTATAATAGTGTATTTCCCTCTTCAAGAAATCCATGGCTAAAATAGCTCGCATTTTCTATATGTTGTTGCGATTAAGAAATGCTCCCTGATTGACTTCTGTAAGAGTCCGAAGCTGGAGTCGTTCGACGAGTAATTTCGGTAGTGTTGTGCCGTTTGACAGTTAATTTTGGCATATCATGAGGTAGTTCAGTAAGAAAACAGTATGTTAAAGAAAGAATCACACGATAATAAGATGCCGAAACAGAGCTTCGACGGCCTGGCTCGAATTAAGGTAGTAAGGTAAGGTAAGGTAAGGTACTTGCGGTACAATTCCGCCAAACGTAAGTTTCAGAGAAAATTTTGAACACTTCTCGATGGGATAAAAATCTGAAAAAATCAAGTGTATGGGAGGTATTGCAAAGATTGTTTTTGTGACATTCTAATTCTAATTTGACATTAACAAATTGAAGATAAAAATGATTAATCAACCAATTACCCGCAACTTAACTATTTCCACACGGGAGTGGAATACGAAAATCATAAATCACTGCGATACGCAGTATTCTCGAGATTTCGGCTTTCATAGCATATAGAAGTGGACTTCGAAAATCCTTAACCTCATATAGCATATCGGAGTGTATTTCGGAAAACCTAAATCACTTCCATACGCTGTATTGTCAAGATTTCGGCTTTTATAGCATGTGGAAGTGGATTTTGAAAATCCTAAATCACTCCCATATGCTATATTTTCGAAATTTCGGGATTCGTATATATAGCATATATATATATATATATTCATAGCATATAGGAGTGAATGTAAAAAAAAGACATAATATCAAAAAGACTGGGGATTCGCGCGCGGTCATGGCTGGTACAGTAAAATCCCGATTAACCGGGAAGCGGATTAACCGTGCGTTTTTCCAAGTTTTTTTTTTATGAGCGGAATACACTAAAGTCACTAAGTACTTCCATAAAAACACTAGCTTACGTACTATTAAATAAAAAAATATCGAAAGCTTTACATTCTACTTCACACTATTTAACAATGAAGTACAATGTGTACCAAATGTCATTGTAACTAATCACACGGAGAAAAAACAATTGTTGGGACAACAAGAATTTGGTAACCATAACTGATTTACCTGGTTAACACAGGGACAACAAAATATTTTCCTGTGGCAGCAAATATTTTGTTGTAAAAGCCAAATATTTTTGCTACCACAACAATAAATTATTAACCATCTACATTTTGTTAGAGAAACAGAACTATTTTTCTCCGTGCAAAATAAAATTGTATCATTAGCCATTAATGACTTATATATTTTCGCTGTCTAGTTCGGCTTAACAGGGATTTTGATCATCCGGGGTCTCTTCGGTCCCGCACATCCCGGTTAATCGGAGTACTACTATAACAATAAAAATAGTAAATGTTAATCGAAACCCTAAAATCAATCTATCGCCGTTATTGTACGATTTTTAAGATTCTTCGCCAACGTCGATCTATTGAAGACAAATAATTTCGCATAATGATCAACTATGTTAATAAATATATATTTCGAGTGATAATGTATTGAAAAAAAATATAAATTGTTTGCCGAGGCTCGTTTCACGTGAGAGATCTTCGGTGCACACCTACGTGGTTTCCCTCCAGTGAGCCGGCGGTCGGACTCGACGACAGGTTCTCTTCCGGTTTGTCTCGTCGGGTCTCGAGCCATTTTCCCCGTCGGGTTTCCTAGCTGGTTCGCGGCCCGCCGTTGCCGCACGCGTGCCCCCGGATGCTCTCTCGGAGACGACACCCGATCGCGATTAATACCCTCGCGCCAAGTACCGACGAGAGAAATTGTCGTCTCTTTTGCTCTAATACCACTGCTCGGAGTTGCCTCGCATGCGAACCGCAGTCTCGGAGAAGACTAATAGCCCCCCTTTACGCCGAGAGTTTCGCTCGTCTCTTGGGCTCTCGCCCGAGAGCCCTCGCCCACGTTTCCGTTGTTCAACGACTATTCGCGTCGATGTTAATAGCCCCGGCAATGTGCCTCGAGTACTCCTCACCTTCGGTCACTATTGTTGTTTACGTGTAAAACGTTATGAGCATAATATAAGACGCGGTTTACCACCTACGGAGAACCGAGTCGGGATCTTTATTTCCACGCTCCCGCGAACGATCCGGCACGCTGGGAAACCCAAAGAATCTTTGTAACGTCACTTCCGGTTTGAAAATATCACTTTTAAGCCGAAAGTGACGGTTTTCCGGAAAACGTCACTTCCGGTTCCAAAATCTTGGTTTTTGGCCAGAAGTGAAGTTATACGGGAAAACGGCACTTCCCTTTTTAAAATCTTGATTTTTGACCAGAAGTGACGTTAAACGCGAAAACGTCACTTCCGATTTAATAATCTTCGTTTTTGACCAAAAGTGACGTTATACGGGGAAACGTCAGTACCGGATTTAAAAAGTTCGGTTTTTGACCGGAAGTGACGTTATACGACAAAACGTCACTTCCGATCGAAAACCTAGATTTTTAAACGCGAAAGTACGTAGATCCGATATGACGTCACTTCCGGTTAAATATTGAGATTTTCAAACTGGAAGTGACGTATTTCCGGTATGACCTCACTCCCTGTCGAAAATTGAGATTTTCAAACCGGAAGTGACGTATTTCCGGTACGACCTCACTTCCTGTCGAAAACTGAAATTTTCAAACCGGAAGTGACATTGGAGAAATTGTGTAATATGTCTCTGAAATGTACCTCGAATGCAGTCGATGACAGAATCGTGTGAATTAAGCAACAAAGAAAGATGGTTAAAAGAAAATTTCATAAATACTTGTCATCGTATGGACATGACAGAGTTAATTACCCAAACGCCCAAGGAATGTTCAAGGTCGTTTATGCTTTTTCTTTTCTTTTACCCACTACATAAATTAAATATCCTTCCGTGCGCGATTCAGCGTGTACACCATTGTGAATTCGAGTCGAATCAAGATAAGCAATAATTATCCGAAGAAAGGCAATTTTGCTAATTTCCTTGCTCGTTTCGTGCGTCGACTTGTCCTTCGATCCCGAGAAGCACGCGGACCTGTTAATCGTCCCTGTCCCGTGCTTATGTACCCACATCGGGAATATACCGAGTTGCATCCAGCAACGTCACGTCGCTTACCCCGCGAGTTCATTTATATTCGAGAGCATCGCACTCAGCCTCCGATGTACACGTGCTTCTCGCGATATGCTCCGGGCTGCTGCGGAGGGCTCCATACACATGCAGATACACATAAACACATATTTACCACATGCACGTATCCGAACGAACGTGGTCGCGAAACGAGACGACGATGAGCGGTCGTTTAAGCGCTGGTAAAAGTTCTCCCGGGCGCGAAAGAGAAGACTAATTTATCGTCAACGTTCACACGTTCTTACGTACCAAACCTCCAGCCAAACCCGGATGTCTTCTCCTCGGCCGCTACTGTGTCTATGTAACTCTCGCCAGAGATCTGTCTACTCAAGCAAGCACAGCGACTAGCATTTCGCAAGAAATTGAATTCCTTTATTCGACACCGGAAGTCCACAACTTAACAATTACCTGCAAGTTGTACCCAATGACATTGTAACTACACTGTAAAAAATCTTTGTTTGAAAATTCATAAATGTATATGAAGTTTTATGCATATACAGTATATAAAACTTCATTGACACGTATGTAA
>JAPYZC010006345.1:0-10106 GCA_030522665.1 Ichneumoninae sp. A BG-2022a | reverse complement strand
ATCTTCCATACGCTTGATTTTTTTCAGATTTTTATTCGATCGAGAAGTGTTTGTAATTCTCTTTTATTCCTCTCAAACTTAGGCGGCGTCAGTCATTGCTTAAGGAGGTTGGAGCGAGTGGTGTTCATTCCGCTTAAAGTCGAGAAATTCGGGCAAGAATTGCAAACACTTCCCAATGTTATAAAAATCTGAAAAAATGCATACTTATTATAAGCATTGAAAAGACTAATGTTAAATAATAATAATTTCAAAATGGTATTAACAAATTGTCGAAGAAAAAGTTGTTCATCAAAATAAGTGGTAACTCAACTTTTTTTTTATGAAAATGATTCGTTCACTTTTCGGAATACGTATGAATTTTTTAAGATTTTTATCTTTATTTTAACTTCTGCACATATTTCCATGTAAAAAAACCAAGAAAGATCAAAATAAAGATAAAAATCTGAAAAAATTCATACGTATTCCGAAAAATGAATGAATAATTTTTATTAAAAAAAAGTTGAGTTACCACATATTTTGATGAACAATTTCTTTTTCAACAATTTCTTAATAACATTTTGAAATTATTATTATTATGCAAAATGAATCATTTCAGTGCCTATAATAAGTATGAATTTTTTCAAATTTTTATAACATTGGGAAGTGTTTGCAATTCTTGCCCGAATTTCTCGAGTTTAGGCAAAATGAACACCACTCGCTCCAACCTCCTTAACAGCCCAGCGAGGCCGGATCTGGCCGAGGAAGTGGCAGAAACGAAAAGTTGAAGCGACTGTTGGGCGGTCGCGAGAATGGAGCGGGGAAAGTGGAACCAGAGTTAACCACTTTTCCATCTTTTCCCCTCGATTCCGCTCGAGTCCCCTGCGACACGTGATGTAACTCCGGCGAAGCCGCTAAGACAACAAGGTCTATAACTCGCCCTCGCGCTTGTAACTCGAAGAGACCCGCGGAGTTCGGCAAACTAGTTCCGAAGAGAGGCGAGACTCGGGGTCTTTGAGGGAGCGATATGTAACGAGTAAAAGGGACGGTAAATTGACGAAACCGCAAGATTTCACGGGGACGCAGCGAGTCTCTTTGGCCGACGGGGCGAACGCCTCGACGACTCGCGAGTACGCTCAGCCGAGCTCTCGAGAGCTCCGGGCTCTTCGTAATTCACTTACGCAACGTCTCCGTCGTCGTCGCTATCAGCGACACGCGTAGGCCTCGACGACCGAAACGTTTCTTTCACTTCTTCATCGAGTTTACCTCCGAAACGTTTCGTTCTGCGAAGGGCTTCGTAATTTCTGCGCGAGGCACTTTGCCATTCATCTTTTATCGCTCGCTGTCGCTTTGCCCGTTGCTGGAGGGACGTCGGTACATTATTTTTTGTTTAATATTTATACGCTGTTAAGATTTTTTATATTTAATGGTTGCAGCGTTACCATTGATTTATTGTACAAAATCTGAACAAAAATCTGAATTATTAAATTATTCCAAAAAATTATTTAAACTTTTACCTCCGAAACGTTTCGTTGCTTCGTAATTTCTGCGCGAGGCACTTTGCCATTCATTTTTTATCGCTCGCTGTCGCTTTGCCGGTTTGTGGATGAGAAGTACAATATTGTTTGTTTAATATTTATACGCTGTGAAGATTTTTTTATATTTAATGGTTGCAGCGTTACCATTGATTTATTGTACAAAATCTGAACAAAAATCTGAATTATTAAATTATTCAAAAAAATTATTTACACTTTTACCTCCGAAACGTTTCGTTCTGCGATTCGTTCTGCGAAGGGCTTCGTAATTTCTGCGCGAGGCACTTTGCCATTCATTTTTTATCGCTCGCTGTCGCTTTGCCGGTTTGTGGATGAGAAGTACATTATTGTTTGTTTAATATTTATACGCTGTAAAGATTTTTTATATTTAATGGTTGCAGCGTTACCATTGATTTATTGTACAATATTGCTCGTTCGAAGTCGTGCTTTTTTTAGTCGATAATATTCCAAAAATCTGAATTATTAAATTATTCCAAAAAATTATTTAAACTTTATTAAATTATTCCAAAAAATTATTTAAACTTTTACCTCCGAAACGTTTCGTTCTACGAAGAGCTTCGTAATTTCTGCGCGAGGCACTTTGCCATTCATCTTTTATCGCTCGCTTTGCCGGTTGGTGGATGAGACCTCGGTACATTATTATTATTTTTTAAATATTTATACGCTGTAAAGATTTTCATATTTAATGGTTACAGCTCGTGATGGTGCGGAATTTCAGTTCGAGATAATACAAACGGGCGGGACATTAAATCGAGCTTTTTAATGGAGTTAATTCATTATTAAATTTTGATTCAATTGAATTTGATTAAAATCAATATTGATTGAATAAATCGCAATTAATGTATCGACTAATTCATCTTGTCTAAATTTTTTAATACAAAAAATATAAACGTCATTGTTTTGTAATCAAAACTTACAAAAATTAAGTTTGTAATCAAAAAATTACAAACTTAATCTGTTTTTTTAATGAATATAATATATTCAGATTATAATATGTTGTACCGCGAACTAATTTTGCTAAAAAATGGTTACAGTGTACCCTAAGAAATTAATAAATAATCGCTCGAACAAGTATGAGTTATTAAAAAATCGTCGTTAAAAAAAGAAATCGTTAATTCTGCTTATTAGAGCCACGGAGGGTGTTATGTGTTTCGAAGATTTTCTCACCGAATATGACACATAAAAAAAAATGACGATAAAACTCGAAGTGCAGAGATTGGATGGAACGCCTCGTACGGGAGTTTGCGCGGAGATAGAGCCGCTCTAGTCGATATAATAGCAGTCCCTCAATAACTATTAAACTCGAGACAGTTTAACGATGTTTTGATGGTCAATAGGAGGCTTCGTGTCTAAGGGGGTGGAAAAATGCTCGATATTTTTCTCGCGCACGCGGATATTCCCCGGTGTGCGAGTTTCAACTCGGGTATCTCGCCGGGGATTCGAACGGTTAACGGCCAGCACGTATGACACAGGTATACACGCGTCGGTCGCTCTCGATCACACCCGGCACGTATCTCGTTTGAAAGAGATAACCGAACGGAATTTGCAAAGCTGCGGGATTTCACGGTGTGTTGAAAAAAAATAAAAATAAAAAAAATAGAGACACGGGGATTATGAGAAACGACAGATCAGTCGATATTTCATGAGGACCGATACAGCGAGTGCGTGTTGTTCGCGAAACACTCTCTCGCACTGGCCCGCAGCGATGTGTTCGGTGCAACACACGCGCCGGATCCATTTGCCGGCTCGTAGGCGAAAAAAGTTGAAGGCGAACGGATCGAACGAAATTTCGTCGGTCGGACGTGATTCGAACGGAAATGCGGAAATGCGGAGCGAGGCTCGACGCTAATATATATACAGGCAGATGGACGATCAGCGAGGTTTATTTTCCAGGCGTGTACAATATCATTTGCGTTTGGGCATTTCTTTTCCTCGATAATATTTTTCAAAATCCGAATTGTTAAATTATTCGGAAAATTATTAAATTGCTGATATATTTAAAAAATTATGAAATATTTTATTAAAATATTTATATATTATATAAAAAATTTATTAATTATATATATTATAGGATGAATGTGGTGAATATGGAACGTACCATTGATTATCGATTGATAATCAATTATTGATTATCGATTGATAATCGATTATTGATTGATATCGTCCGTTCGAAATCGCGCATTAGTTTTCCTCGATAATATTTTTAAAAAATCCGAATTATTAAATTATTTTTAAATAAATAAAAAATTATATGTATTGTAGGATGAAAGTGGTGAATATCGTGTGGTTCATTCACCATTGATTATCGCATAAATCGATGATTGATAGGTCAAGCAATTTTCACTACTTTCACCTTATATCAGTAACATTTTATGCGCATAAAATATTTATTAAACTAAAATAACCAAGATCACCATTTATTCATGATTTTGTAAAAAAAAAAAAAATCCCTCTCGATGTACCCGGAAAACAAATGAGGCAATGAGAGTTTTTTATTATTACAGGTTTTAAAAATTGCGCATTCATTTTCTACGATAATATCCAGACAATGCCCATTATTAAATTACTCCAAAAATGATTAAAACGCTCATAAATTTTGCAAATTAAAAAATATACATTATAGGATGAAAGTGATGAAGTGGCCCGGTTCATTTACCATTGATCATCACACAAATTAACAAATTTATGGATCAAGCCATTTTTATTACCACTTTTCCCCTATATCAATAACACTCTATGAACCACTTGTTAAAGAAAGAGAACCAAGAAGGTAATTTATCAATCATTTCGTAAATAAAATACCGCTCGATGTACCCGCGAGCTTTTTTATTAAAGGGTTAAAAAATTGCGCATTCTTTTTCTACGACAATATTCAAATAATTCCGAATAATTAAATTACTCCGAAAAGTGATTAAAAAGATCATAAATTTTGCAAATTAAAAAATATATATTATAGGATGAAAGTGGTGAATATGGCCCGGTTCATTTACCATTGATCATCGCATAAATCAACAATTTATGGAACAAGCAATTTTTATCACATTCCCCCTATATATCAATAACATTCTATGAACCACTTGTTAAAGAAAGAGAACCAAGAAAGCAATTTATTAATCATTTCTTACATAAAATACCGCTCGGTGTATCCGGAGAACAAATGAGGCAATGCTAGTTACATCGCAGGGTTATTTGTCCAGGGTGAATACCTGGAACACTCCTTCGGGATTTAATAAATTGAAGCAACTAATCCCCCCCTTAAGTACGGAGAAACGCAACGAAGGGCTTTAATTAGTTAATCCCCGCACTTCGAGCTACCTCTTCACTCACCTTGAAAATACACGCGCCCTGGACCCTCTCGCGGTTACAAACACACGTGTATGCACCTCAGACGGGCAATTACAAGGAAGAATATTACTTTGCAAGTGCGCTTTAGAACGAATAATTCATCACGTTTTTAATTTTAAACCAGCCGCAATTTTTTTTTTCCCCCAACGATGTACACGATTAATCAAGGCGCTTGTGCGCTCTTCGACGAGCGTGCGAACTCGTCAATTTATCTCTTCAATTATTATATTTGACGCGGCACAGGGGGGGGGGGGGGGGGGCGGGAGAGCCGGGATGGCAAACACGAAGGTAGAGACAAGCAATTTAAAGTACGTAATGGAGTACGGATAGATCGAGTGCGGAAGACCGTGTGCAAGTTCACGGTACAGCGGATTGCGGGGCAAAATGGACCAGTGTCCTCCATACGAGATGAGACTTTCTTACTCACGTCTCGCGAAATAAAAAACAACTGAAATCTTTTTGACGAAATTTGGAAGAAAAATTGACTATTAACCACACAAGCTGTGTGCAAAATTTTAGCCTGATCGGTGGAGGCGTTTCCGAGATATAGCCATTTGAATTTGTCGCGTCTGATTCACACACACACACACACACACATACATCCGGACATTTCTTTTTAATGTGATTTTTCATTAAAATCTCGAAAATTTTTTTTTCTCTATCACAAAGCTTCCTCTATGAAGATGCAAAAAATGACCCGTTTGGTCCGTTTTGCCCCACTCTCATGCCCCTTCTATAAATGTACGCCGTTTGCGGGGTAAAATGGACCAGCGTCCTCCATACGAAATGAGACTTTCTTATACACGTCTCGCGAAATTAAAGAAAAATTACCCGTTTGGTCCGTTTTGCCCCACTCTCACGCCCTTTCTATAACTGTACGCCGTTTACGGGGCAAAATGGACCAGTGTCCTCCATACGAGATGAGACTTTCTTATCTACGTCGCGCGAAATTTTTTATAAAATGACCTGTTTTACCCATGGTCCGTTTTGCCCCACTCTCACGCCCCTTCTATAAATGTACGCCGTTTGCGGGGTAAAATGGACTAGCGTCTTCCATACGAAATGAGACTTTCTTATTCACGTCTCGCGAAATTAAAGAAAAATTACCCGATTGGTCCGTTTTGCCCCACTCTCACGCCCCTTCTATAACTGTACACCGTTTACGGGGCAAAATGATGAGATGAGACTTACTTATCCACGTCTCGAGAAATTTTTTAGAAAATGCCCCGTTTTGTCCGATTGGTCCGTTTTGCCCCACTCTCACGCCCCTTCTATGACTGTACACCGTTTACGCTTCGGTACATGGAAGCGCGATAATTCAACGGAGCTTGTAGTGCGAGCAAGTTTACCGCGGCTAAGTGGATTTTTCCTCGGTGAATTTACGCGACAGTCCAGCCCCATAAGCGCACTATAAGGCAATCCGGTGAATCTCTCGCTCGGTCCCTCTACGATGAAAAATCAGCGCGCGAAGTGCTATAAATTCGTAAAAAAAAAAGAGATCCAAGCTCTTATTTTTCTATTTTTTAAAATGTATTTATTTTTATAAATTTTCCTCTAAATTCCCGCGACGGAGCTTTTATCCTTATTTTTTTTTAAGGGGATGAAAATGTGTGGAATAATTTCAGTAAGATAACTCGGGCCAAGGGTACACGCTGAGCGAAAAAAAAAAATTGTGTCTCATCCTGTAAAGAGAAATAAAGACGCTACCGTTTCGCTTCTACCTTCGTACAGCGTGCATTTTTAAGGCCCTTTATAAAATACCCTCAAGAATTTTTCCGTCATCCGCCCAGTATCGGATTAACCAAAGAGAAAATATGAAACTCGAAAGAGCAAACCATCGTGACACGGAGAGAGCGTTCGAGAATTAAAGCCGACCCGGAATTAAAGTTCTCGAAGCGATGCCGACTCACTGTGTAAAAACGCGGCTCGTGGAATTTTCACCCTTCAATCTTGAATCGTTGCTACGAATAGGGTTAACGCTAAAAAAAAATAAATAAAAATACCGACACCCACCAACACATTTGGGCGGAAGCTCTCGTGTCTCGAATGACAAGAGCTGCTCCGAACAGTCTAGAATTTCGAGAACCCTCGAATTTTTGTTCTTTTTTTTTACCATCTGGTTTTCGATCCACGCTTCGTGGTAAAAAAAAATAAAAAATAAATTGTTAAAGGGCAATTTACAGCATTTTTTTTTATCCAGATGAGGGATTCTTTATCAAAAGGGACACTTTGTTCGATTGACCTCTCGGATTTTTTTTTTAATTTGCCAGTTTGTAGTACTGCTTGAGAGGGGCTTCTGTAATTTTTTTTGGATTTTTAAAGCACACCGTTTAGGACTTACGATTTTTTAAAAATATCCGTATATAAATATATCAATTTTTTTCAGTATACAAATATATCAATTTTCCAGTTTGTAGTGCTACTTGTTATTGATTTTTTGTTATTTTTACAGTGCACCTTTCAGCATGTATGTTTTTTTTTAATATCACGATATCTCAGAAAATATTGGTAACTCAACAAATTTTTTAGAACATTGATAACTAATAACTAATCGCTGTTTAATGTCGAGTTTACCTCGACGAAGTTAATTTCCTTAGTGAATCGTGACTAGTGATCAGATTTAGTCATTTATTTCCAGACTTTCGTAAGTTCTTCTATATGAATTAAATTTTTTATTTGTTCATTTTTCTACTACGCAAGTATCGCAGGTCTCAGTTTGGGAATTTTTTTTTCAGAATCTTCATACAACGTCAAATACCCGGTAATATTGGAATCATAATCGAAGGTGTGTTTTTAGTAGAAAAAAAAAAATTTCATAAAATTTTTTCCAAAAAATGGACAACTAATGAACATAATTCGAAACATGAGGAAAATAAAAAAGTTAATATTCCTACGAATTTTTTAAGATATACTGATATTAAAAAAAACGTAAGTCCTGAACGGTGCGATTTCAAAATAAAAAACCCAGTAGCGCTACAAACTGGCAAAGCACATGACAATACAAATACAATACCAAATACCCGGTAAGATTGGAACCAAAATCGATGGTGTTTTCAGTAAAAAAAAAAATAATAATTTTAATTTTTTCCAATAAATGGACAATGGATACACTCCAACATAATTCGAAACTTGAGAAAAATAAAAACGTTAATATTCCTACGAATTTTTTTGAGATATACTGATATAAAAAACGTAGGTGCAGAACGGTGCGATTTTAAAATAAAAAAAATTCCTTATCGCTACAAACTGGCAAATTTAAAAAAACATCCGAGCAGTCGACCAAAAAAAGTGGCTCCGTTGAAATGCCTCATATACGATTTGACAGAAGTTTTGGCGATTAGCGCCTTAACCGTGAAATCCGCTCTTTGAAAAAACCGAACGAAATCTTTCTTCGAGGGCAACATGTGAGCACGAGGGTGCAGCCGGGGCGGTGGAGGGGGGGGGGGGGGGGGCTTGGTTCGCGTCTATCGAGTGTTCCTATCTTAATCGAAAACTTGGCCGTTAAAGCTTCGAGTTTCGAGCCGGACTCGCGAGTGTCGATCGGCTTATCGAGCACCGGTTCGCCGCCGGGCCAGCACACACGTCGGCCGGCAAATCCACACGGCCGGGCCGTAACTGCATTACCGACGGAGCAACGCCTGAGCACACCGACGTATCTGTCTTCGACAGTCTCGGCGAGCGGGCAAAGGCGAAGCTGCGTCGGGAATGTTTCTTCACACTTCGACAAACTTCAATCTCATTCTTGGAGTCTGAGGGAAAATCCTCACCTTTCGATGAATAACATTAGTGTGGCTCGGCCTTCCTTCTTTTTCGCAGCCCGCTGCACACCTGTTGATCGAGGCGGCTTCGGAGAGTCTTTTTTTGTCAGTTCGGAAAAATCTTTGCGAGTCAACGAAGCATTTAAATTTTATTCTCTTTCGATTCGAAATTTATTTCGCATTTCGTTTAATTTTGGTTGACTAAAAAATCATCTTGGATGCAATATTATGAATTGAGGATTACGATTTTTGTGAAAGAATTTTTAGCGAATATTTTTGACGTTTTGTTATTGCAAGAAAAAGGGAATTTTTAACGTTTCTGGTTTTCGGATGAAAGGAACTTTTATTCGACTTAGAGAAATTATTTTTAGAGCTCAATTGTAATAGTTAAATAATTGTTTACTTTTTTGGTTCTTAGATTTAAACATTTTTTAATCGATCTCAGAAAATTATTTTTGGAGCTTCGATAGTTGTTATCAAATAAATCATTATCGAGACTTGTTGGTTTCAAATATGACAGAAAATAAATAACGTACACTTTTAAAAATAAAGTTTCTGGTTTTCGAATTAAGGAAATTTTTATTCGAGGTAGAGAAATGATTTTTAGATCCCAATTATAATCATTAAATAAATGTTGAACGTTTTTTGGTTTTTAGAAGTAAACTTTTTTTTTATTCGACCTCGGAAAATAATTTTTGGAGCTTCAATAATTCTTATCAAAATCATTATCGAGGCTTGTTTGTTTCAACTACGACCCAAAAAAGTACACATTTTATAATAAAGTTTCTGGTTTTAAATTGAAGACATTTTTCTTCGTCTCAGAAAAATGATTTTCAGAGCCCAATAATAATAAAAATGAAGTAAATCGTTATCGGCTCTCGGAGGATTTAGTTATAAAAAAAAAACAGGATAAAATTTATAATCACCTTTGCAGTGTCTAAACTTTGTGTTTCGAAATGTTTGCAACACGAAGAGGAAAGCTCGAGAATCGTCGTTCTGGGGCGTAGTATTTTTTGCTCGCGAAACGTTCGGCTCGTCACCGCGGAGGAATTTCTGAAGTCTCGTTGGGGAAGCCGGGGCGCTTTGAGTTTTGGGGTAAAGCCATGGTCTTACGCACCTCGTAGCTTCTTCGTTCATGCTCGCTCGTCTACACCCTCGACAGTCGACTATATCCTTTCTCACCCTCTCTCATCATTGTTGCCATTGTTGGGCGCAGTTTCGCCGACCGCTTACATTCTTCGTGGGGTTATTGACGAAAGCGTCGTTGGCTAAAGGGCCAGACGCTCGGTGAGAAGGCACGCTGTACGACAGCATTATGGACGAGACTCTCCTTACGTGCCCCGAGAAAGGACCAAAATCCCTTTGACGTTGACCTCTCGACCTACCCTCATGTCGCCGCCGTGTCAGGTTTTGCCCAATTTTTGCGGCACTGATAAAAAATGCGGTTCGATCGACTAAGAAGGGCCGGGAC
>JAPYZC010006344.1:0-18222 GCA_030522665.1 Ichneumoninae sp. A BG-2022a | reverse complement strand
TTTTTATAAAAGCGTTTCGGAGAAAAATGATTTCAAAATTTTAGCTCTGTCTCTCTCGCACTCATGCGTGTTTAGCCTCCCCTTAAGATGTCTCGAGATCGCGTGGTAGGGGAGGGCGGGGCAAAATGGCATACGGGGGCAAAACGGGATAATGAGACAAAACGCAAGTTTCCGATAACTTTTGGATGGTGGTGATGGTGGTACTTGGGGCAAAACGGGTCTGAAAATCCGGATGTATCGTTGGGACAAAATGGGGCATCCAAAAATCATTGGAAATTTGAGTTTTGTCCTCATTGTCGCGTTTTACCCCGCTATGCCATTTTGCCCCGGTCTCCCCTACCTACGATAATAACTTGAAAAAAAAAAGAAAAAAAAAACATCGCCGTACACTGAGAATAAAATTTGGTTGGATTAACCAAAAGACGCGGTGACATACGTTCAAAGCTGTTATTTGTTTTGTACAAATAAAGCATTGTTCTGCTAAACGATAATCCGCTTCAATGTATTCAAAATTTGTCGATTGAAGCAAGCAATTTGTTGTACCAACCAAATACACCTTTCAACGTGTGTCACCGCGCATTTGCTTAATCCAACCATTTTTTTTTCCGCAGTGCAAGCAGAAGAAAAAAAAAAAAAGATCCAATTTGCATCGATGACGCTCTTTTCCAGCATCCCCGCTGGTCTAGCTATCGAGTCGTCAGGCGAGAGCCTTTCCGCGAGGGCGATAAAGAGGTTCCTCCGCAAGTTCGGAATGAAGATGGTAAAAAAAAGCGAAGTGGGAAGGAGGAAGGCGACTCGTAAAGACTCGACGACGAAGTGATGTGTGTAATTCGTGGAGCGCTCTATCGTCCGCCCGGCTAACGTAGTGGCGCATTCGGTGGCTCCTCGGCTCGCGATAAAGTTGCGCGGCGGTCGAGAGCCCCGGAGCCGATAAGAAGTTTTAATGCAAGTTCGTTCTCCCCGTGACCGTCGGGCCATTTTCCCTCGTTCACGTTCCATCCACTCGCGAGCCTGGGCTCGCCCGACGTGCATATCCATCGCCGAGTTGCGGAATCCGTTGAGAGGTCCGCTCCGGGTAAACAGACGAGTCACGTCTCCGAGCGCGTACGTACACCCGGGGATTTACCTGTACGCCCCGCAACACCTCGGGCTCAGCACGTAAACGGCACCGCCGAGTTTCGACGCCTCGCCGGCGAACGTCTGTATTTCCAATCCTCGCGCCCCGCGCTGCATTTACCAGTCGCTCGGCGGCGAGTTCGGGGCCACGAGGATCTTTAAACTGTGGACCCAACGTGGGTAAACTTCGTATACCGTGTCAGACGGGGTGTTAGCGATTCGGGGTGGAAAGAAGCCCGGAGCTCGAGCGCGCTGCGCTATCCGGGTAATACGTTTCCGAGCCCCTTTGCCGGGGCGAATGCTGGTTCACACGGACCACCCTCCCCATTTCGTCCCGGCGTTCTTTCCTCTTCCGCGCTAACCCTCCTCTTCTCACCGGCGAGGATAGGGGAGAGCGGGGCAAAATGGTATACCGGGGCAAAACGGGATGATGAGATAAAACGCAATTCTCCAATAACTTTGAAATTGTGGCGATTGTGGTACGTGGGGCAAGACGGGTTAAAAAATCCGGATGTATCGGTAGGACAAAATTGGGCATAAGAAAATTATTGGAAAATTGAGTTTTGCTCTCACAGTTCCGTTTTGCCCCGCTGTGCCATTTTGCCCCGGTCTCCCCTGGGAGCGCGGGTCCCACTCACTGCCCCGTCTACGCCAAGAGCGACAGCGCGAAGCCACGGGCTTTTGGATATCACCGAACGAAAAGGGTCGGGGTGGGGTGGGGGCGGTGAGACGTAGACGCGGGGCTGTTGAAAGTAGTTCGACGACTTGATTTTACTCCGTGATCCGTTCGAGCGAGGGAACGGGCGAGAGAAGGGTCCTCGATGTGCGCGAGGGTGAGAGAAAGGTGAGAGATGTGTTCTTCACCCCCCTTCGATCGCGACGACTCGCGCGCGTATATCCGGATCTTTTCGTTGAATTCGCGAACTCGTCGAATTTTCCGGGCATCGTTTCAGCCACACCGACGGCTCCGTCTCGAAACGCTCTTGAAAAGAATTTTAATCGGGAGATAAGGAGGATATTCGAATAAACGGGGGGGGGGGGGGAAGTAATGCGGAGGGAAGCCGGCGCTCACGGTGATCGTATCGATAGAGCACACGGTCGAAATTCGTATACGCTTGGTGTAAGGTCGACGATATAGGTATATACGTGTATGTGTGTATATACATGTATGTATGTATAAACTATGTGCAAGCATATTACGATCGTGGGTATGCAGAGATTGCGATAAAAAAAAAAAATAAAAAAAAAAATAAAAGAACTGGGAAGATGAACACGACGGATATGAGAGGAGGTAATACGGTCGAAGCTGCGTTCAACGATGGTTCTTTTCGTCGACCGTACTCGCGGTCCGTTATTTATCGCCGTTCAGGCTATTCCACGAGTATTTCGCTGATATCGATTTCTTAGCTCATAATTTGTTTTTCCAATTTATTTTTTTTTTCTTGGTTGTTTGTTGAACCCCCGAACATGTGTATGAGGACATTGGTGCGGGTCGTCATGTAAAATATGGCATTCTGAGTGGACGACTTTTGGGTGATTCGGTTGGCGGTGATTTGCGTGACACGTGTCCGCGACCCTTCTCGAGCGAACGAGCGCTCGTTTCGTAAGCAAAGGGCGGTGTAACCGGCTCTTCCGTGCCTTCCCTTTGAACATATATTGCCCGGTTTTTGCGATCCCTGTTCGTGATACGAGGCGGAGTGAACGAGGTCGCAGTTCGCGATGTAGGACGCGAGGCTGGAGATCCCAGGATTCGAGGGCCCTTTGTAAGGGAGGCCGGGGCAAAACGGACCCTGCCGTTTGAGAGCGGGGCAAAATGGTCCATTATGCCCCGCTCTCCAACGCGAAAGCCTCACCACCCTCTTCACTGAAAAAGCAAATAATGCAATGTGGAAAAGTGGAACTCGAGACTTTATGCATCCAAGAATAATCCACGCGCGAGTACCTTCCCGTCCCCCAATCCACATGCCTCTTCGGACTTCAACCTGACTACGATAACTCTTCGGCAACGATGGCTGTCCCACGTGGCACATGTAAATGTTCGAGGACCTTCGAGCAGATACACGGGTCCCCATTCCTCGGGCTCGTATTCTCATTTCCGGTGAGTTCAGCGCCCTCTTCCTCCCGGTTTCCTGTAATGTTGGCTCACTCGGTTTCACTCAACGTCGGGCGTGCGAGTGCGGTCACACATCAAACGCGTAATGCGATATGGCAACGGCGTCGGCTGAGATGCTCTCAGCTGGATACCATCGGGTTCCTTTGCCGTAACGGAAGCCCGTTCACACTCGCGTACCCTCCATTACTTTCGGGGCTGGGACTTCACACAAAGTACCACCGAAGGCACTCGTGCGGCTCCAACCGGTACAGCGATTTGCAGTTTAGGCAGCATAAATTATTGTCGTTCCTCCTTTGTTGATATGTGCGTTTGTATAAAAGCTTTTTTTTACGTGAAAAAATCTTCACTTTAGGGGATTTAGATTGGGTATTTAATCGGTGTCTGGGAGGAGGTTCACACGTTCATATAATTCCGACCCGATCCTAAAACTACTAAATATGATTCCCACATACTCTATTAGCGAGTACTCGTTGCACTCACTATTTTTCTCGTGTTGCAATGATAATGATGAAAAATGCGTGGATATCGGAATTTTCAGAAAGCTTCCGCGTCTGATCTGTTTTTGTTTACAAAGCTTCTATGAACAATCGTTACCCTTGATTATTTGACTTTCTCATAAAGGAATGTTTGTCGGTAAAAGAAAATAATCGCGTTTGAAAAATATGACTGTTTGGGAGTATAAAAAATATTCACTACAAAGGTTTCCTATAAAAATTGTCTTATTTGTCGTTTCGGGACCATGTCTGATGTATTTTTTCCCGATGATCACGAATCTGTGACTTATTTTACTCTTACCTCAATATTTAATACGGAAACTCGCGTCACAAAGAAAACACTAGTTTTTCGGAAAATTCAAGAAATTCAAAATCTTGTAAAATTTAAACGGTTCCATCGATCCTCTCTAAATTAAATATGGATACAACTTTTTAACCCCATAGATAGAACATTTTAAGAGCTAGCGTTTCTACAGATTATTTTAGTAAAGTTCAAAGCGCCTAAAATTTTAATGACTGAAACCATTTTGCAAAACATTTAACCAAACATGGACCCCTGCACCTGCCTCGGAAACTTCAGCTTGATAGCTCAAGCCGTTCTCAAGTTATAAGAGTTTCAATTTTTCAGGTCAGAGACACACGCATACACATCCAGCCATGTTTTCTAAATACGATCTTCCGATATTTTGGAACATTCTGAACACGTTTGCATTAAAACCTCAACATTTTTTTTCATGAAAACAAAGCTTCTATGATTCTTCATAGAAGCTCTGCTTTCATGAAAAAAAAAAAATGTTGAAGTTTTATTGCAAACGTATTCAGAATGTTGAACGTGTTGAATGTTGATACGTGAACCGAACTGTATTGCGTCACAAAGAAAACACTAATTTTTCGGAAAATTCAAGAAATTCAAAATCTCGTAAAATTTAAACGGTTCCATCGATCCTTGCCAAATTAAATATGGATAATCGGTCAACCGAACGGTATTGACCATTCTTGCAGAATCAAGAATGGTCAATACCGTTCACGTGCAATTAATTTGCATGCTACACGGGATGGTCCATATTCACCCCTATCATTCTCCAAGCACTTCCCAAGCTTCGTCGTGAATCTACCGCCTTCTCACGTTATCTCTTGTAGAATCAGTCGATCTCCGCGTTTCGAAGTCGCGGTTCCCGCGAGACGGGCGGGGTTCGAGGGTACCCAGGCTACTCCCCTATAACCGTATGTACCGTTTGCGTGTACAAACATCAGCCGGTACGGGCGTACCCGAAAGCTCACTCGCGGCGATAGAGAAACCAAGTAACTCGCCCATTGCCTCGTCACTGCGAACAACCCCCTCGCTCCTGTCTCTCGTGCTCCAATCCCATTCGGTATAGTTAAACAGACTCGCGGACGTAAATTCAGATTTAAATGCAGGTTCCAGTGAATCGAGGCTGCCGTCTCGGCGCTCGGGGTTCATTCTCGGTCTACTACAATTTCAACCGTTCGGAAGGCCGGGACGGGCGAGGCGAAGGGTTGCGCGGAAAGATAGGAAAGCTTCGGTAGGAAAGGGGACGACGTACACGATAGCTAGAGTCAACGGCCTTCTCATCCCATTTAACGAAAATCAGTTTGCCTTCTCGCTCGTTTCCTCGATTTTAGTCATTCGTTTGTTTACACAGCCCGCTTTCGCCCTCTCATTCTCGTACACAGCGCAACGTGTATTCGAGACGCTTCTCCATCTACGGAACTTCTTCCTTCCTCGCTACGTTCGGGATCTTTTACTTAATTTCTTGCCCCGTTTTTTTTTTCCGGACAATGACCGTGCAACTTTTAAAACCTTTTAAAACCTTTATGTCCTCTTACGGGTTACAACGACACTCGGCGAGTATAAACACACATCCACGCTTTTCTTCTTTTGCTTCCTCGTGGAGGAAGCTTTTTTTCTTCCTTTTTCTTCTTCTCGGTTTCAGTGACTCGATCCCTTTATGCAACGCGGTTTCATACCCTCGTGATTCTCTTTAGCGGTACAATTTTCTTCGGTGAACAAAAGTACCGCGAGCCGGAACGGGAGGTTGAATCAAGAACGACGAAACTGCGAAGAATCGAGCAAAAACTCCTTGCGATTTTGCCTCGTTAGTTCGAACGAAGTCTTGCGTCTCTCGCTTTGGTGGTCCTTTTTTCTTCTTCCACTTCCTCGCTCCGCTCCTCGCTTCTCTCTCGCTCCGGCGCACAACGGCACAGGGCGCTTTGCCTTGAGATTCAGCGGATCTTTTGTACCACTCACTGAAAATTTTCCTCGGTCGGGTTTAATGAGTCGGGTTGTTTCCTCTTGGGCTGCGAGGAACCTCCTCGCCCGGGACAACTCCTCGCGAAGTTCACGGCAATTTGTTGAACGCAAACGAGCGTGACAATCTCTTGCCTCTCCAACGTCGCATCTCCAACCTCGCGATCACACACAAACGATTATTCAGCGTATTCTCATATTATTTTGATGAATGTGGTAAATTTCTATAATTTTTGCGTCCTCATAGAGGAAGTTATATTTTCGCAAAAAAAATAAATAAAAAATCGAGATGTTAATGTCAGAGTACTTAAAATAGTCTACAACGTGGAGAATTTTGATTTGCATCGTTTGGAACAGCAATAATTTGGAAACGGTTTGAGAGAGCGAGTTGAAATTTGGTACACTGGCACAGTCGTCGCGTCGCTTCGTGCAGTGCAATTTTCTAGAAGATTTACGATTTTACGCGAGGCTGTTTTTTTTTGAAAATTCTCTGTAGTTGCTCTAGCTTGCGTAAAATTTAAACTACGGTTTGAACCAAAACTGCACGCAAATATAATACTTTGATCAAAGACTTTTGGTATTGAATATGGCCCGAAATGTATCCAAGCGATCAGATTCTATGGGATTTTGAGTTTTTTTGAAAAATTACTATAATTTGAGTAAACGTGGAGGTATCGAGCTTAAATTTAACATGGGAATTGACTAATACTATACAATCTTTGATATTACATTTGGAGATAATTAATATAAGCGTTTATTTTCTAAGATTACGAAATTTTTTATTTTTCTGAAATTTTGTATTCTTCATCCGACACGAGTTTATACATCAAATGTGTCTCTTGAGTGACGTAATTTGGAGATTCAAGGAATTAATCAAATTTCAGTTAGCGATTTTGTGCACTAAAGATTTTGCGGAAAATTTTGACCGTGTCAATTTCATGCTATGTAGACATTTTTCTTAAATTACGGAAAAAAGGTGCAAAGTAATCTGCACATGGGTTCCACATGTGTTACAATTTTGCGCTCATCTTCCAAAATCCATCAACCAGAGCCAAAATCGATCAACGAACTTTCCCACATAGAAAGCTGTGCGCAAAATTGTTATAAATGAGAAAGCCATACACTAAGTACTTTGCATATTTTTATTAATTTTTTTTGTTTATTTATCGCCCCGATCATCATTCGCGTATTTCACTATCTTCACTATGTCCACTGCTTCCTCCTTCGGGCGCCTTTATTACATTTCAAAAATATTCGACATTACATACGTATGTCAACGATATTGTAAGCTGGCATGGGCGAAAGCATCTTGTTCGCCTCGGCGACGAAAGGATCTCCTCGTCAACGTGCAGTCCACGCCTCGCCTCCTTCTGCTCGGCTCAAACGATATGCTCCGTGCAGGTGGACGTGGGACTTCCGCGTTTCTATCGTTGACCGGAGATTTTACTCCAGGAGCTCCCACACACATACACGGAGGATTTTCTTTTCGCGTCTATAGCGGCGAGCCTGCCGCTGACAAGGAATTCCAAAGGACGAAATCCCTTTGTCCCATTTACAGGGTACTCCGGGATCCTTTACAAGCGCAGCCGAACATCCTCGGATGTTCTCGCCTCCGATGTGTTAGGGGCTCGTGCAAGCTCCTCTCGTCTTCTCTCGTTTAACAACGTGAGCGTCCCAGACATCGTGCGCCCTTTTTTCCTTCTTTTTTTCCCGCTCGACACGTCGTCGGGGTGCAAAGTGGAGGAAGTTACGGCGAGCTCGGCGTTTCAACGTCGTTCAAGAAACGCAGTCTGGCCAGGTCGACCGATCTTTAGTCCGGGAAAGTTCCCACTTTTCAAAATATTTATGATACAGAGCTCGCTGACATTTTTACCATCCTCTTTCCGCTGTGCAGCGTCTGACGAATGAGACAGCTGGTCTTTATTTTCTTACATTTACTTCGTATAAGAAATCTGCCCTTTACTAACTAGACTGAGAGAAGGATACACAGAGAAAAAAATCATTTGAATCAACAAAATGTGCGCTTACGGGTGGCGAAACAAATGTTTGGTTGATCGAAAGAAATACCACGTTGATCGAACTAACAGGCTTAATACAGCAAGTATTTCGTTCTATCAACCAAAAATTTGTTTCGCCACCCGTAAGCGCTCATTTTGTTGACTCAATCGATTTTTTTTTCTCAGTGTAGTCGTGGTCTTTATTTCGTTTATATCTGTGTGGGTTTTTTAATAGTTCCCCTCTTAGTCAGATAGAGAAGCGCTACGAAACGGAGCAGTTGGCGCAATATTTTCGACATGTGCTGCGCATCTCGTAATTATTGTACCTCATTGGATGAACTTCATGGCGCTTGTCTATGTGGGTTACTTATACATATTCCCCTCTTATAGTTATAAGACACCGACACACAACCCGCCGACGATCGGTAACTACAGATACCGATATAATCTGTTACAATCATACTATGGTCCGTTATTATAATTTCTACTTATCTCTTTGCAGTTTTTCACACATATTTTCATTCCTTATTTTACTCTACGTTTTGCTCTTTCCGTTCCATTAAATGCACCATTGTGACAATATTTCACACGTACTCGCATAGTTCTATCACCAGTTCCCCTTTCAAACATTTACTTATAGAGAAGGACACAATAGACACTACAGGTTTTCTGAGAAAAATTACCATAGCGCATGGTAATACGAAAGCGCCACTTGTGGCAGAAAGAACCAGATTTTGTTATGCATTTTTATGAAATATTTCATCATAAAAATTCTTATAAATTCGGTACTTCCTCTCATAGGTGTCGCCCTAGTCCCCAACTACTGTGTGCTATGGTAATGGGGAAGAGCGGGGCAAAATGGGACATCCAAAAATGATTGGAATCTTGCGTTTTACTCACTGTCCCGTTTTGCCCCGCTGCCAGATATTGCCCCGCTCTACCCTATCTCACAAGCGATATAGTCGTATTTACCAGAGCCTTCTCTCAGTGTAATAACCGCTCGAATCCGAGGATGGATCTCTGAGTCGCTCGAGCATTGGTGCCTCCACCCTCGCGTTCACCATTTACTTCCATCTACCTTGCTACATAATATTCCGCCGCAACCCCCGGGTGCAAGAATGGCGAGCTTTGACAGCTTTTGTGCCCGCAGTGTGTCCCATTCGACAGTCAAAATAATGCCGCTTCCGTTGTCACGAATTACAAAAGATTCTTCCCTGTGAGCAAGTGTGCGCGGACTCGTTCCGCGCTCTCCAGCCTTTGCATTTCTTCATCTCCTCTTCTTCTTTTTTTTCGTCCGCTATATTCTTACCTCCGAGTTTTTGTATTCACGCTTCTTTAGAATTCCAAATGTAGCTCAGAGAGTAACGCCCGGATAGCTTCGTCATTTCTCATTGGTGAAACGAGACGGTGGGATTCAAGAGTCGACGAGGAGTGAAGTCGCGGAATACAGAGGAAAGAAAGAAAGTTGCCCCTTTGGACGTTTTCCGGCTGGTTCTGTTGCATTCCCGGAATCCACCACCGCCCCCCCCCCCCCGCTCGGCTCGTCGTCCATCCCTCTCCAAGCAAATTCCTTTGCGGCATTGCATTGCGCAAAGCAAGATTTAAATGCGACTTCGCGAGAGGGACAACGCCGGATAGCCGGCAGCGGAGGATTTCTTTTAGCCGGTGAATAAAGGAGCTCGCCACGGTGTACTCTCCTTCTCCGGACAACGGGCCCTCCGTCGAGCTCTCATTTTTAATGCCCCCCCCCCCTTCTTCAGACTTATCCAACCCTCCGTTTCCCTCGGTCTCTTTTTTTCTCTCACCGTTCCGGTCTCACTCGTTTTAATTTAATTCTTCATTCCGCTCGGGTGCCCCGATATCTCTCGCCCCCCCCCCCCCCGCCCCCCTCTCCCTCCTGAATTATTCTTGTTCCTCACAGCGTCATCTTTGCCTGGAGGTCGTGTCGCTTCCGCGGCCGGGACAATCGCCCTCGCTCTTTCACTCGCGCGAAAGATTTTTCTTCGTTTCTTCATCCCTCTCGTTAGCCGAGCCACAGCTGCCGCTATTTTAATTTTCCATCCCATAGGGATCTCCGCGGCGCTGCCACGGCGCCCGGCGACGGTAAGGGATGAAGAGAAAATATGATATTATACAGCCAGAGAAGAGTGAGGACGGTGAGGGTTCGGTCTCTCATTCGATTATTTTTTTCAATCTCCCGGAATTCAGTTTGCGACGGCTTCGGCGATGCCAAGGCGCGGCGCTTAAATCCCGGTGCCTCTTTGAGCGCGATGCTCTTTCGAATCGCGGCATGTCAACGAGCGGTCTTTATTCGCCACCTTAACGGGTGCAAATTTATATTCAACTTCAATCCACAGGCGGGAGAACATCTTTTCGCTGCGGGGTAACTTTTCTCCTCCTTCACGAAATGCGATTCGGCGCTCAGCTTTTGCTTTCATCTTCTGGCTAAAGTCGTTTTCTCCACTGCGACTATGATGCGGCACCGGTTAGTGGATAAAGCGCCCGCAATGTCTTGCACCGTTCGCCGAGGACAAAAGACGGCATCTTCTCGGTACTTACTTCCTCGACTGCTTCTCGCTCATCGGTCGCAGCGCGCTTTTCGCGATCAGCTTCGCAGCCTCGAATCTCTTGTTCTCTTGTTTTCTTCGGTATTTATCCTAGGGTCGAATTTTAAGACGCTAGTTTGAACTTGAGATCGCTTTTGAGATCTGACTTAAGGTCGAAGGTTGGCCCGGACTTCATTGTATGCTTAAGATTTAAGTCTGAGCTCAAATACGATTGTAGTTCCAGGTCGATCTGAAGTTCAAAGTTTAACGCTTTTTCGGCGTATCATCTGTAACTGGATCCCAGATGCGGTTAACTTGGGTAACACTGTACGGTCATGAATATGTGATCTGGCAAACGAATTTCTTGAATCCGTTTCTATGAAATTATTTCTGCTGACCAATTGTACCGTGGAGGGCGATAATATTTTTTCATTGTATGCTTAAGATTTAAGTCTGAGCTCAAATACGATTGTCGTTCCAGGTCGATCTGAAGTTCAAACTTTAACGCTTTTTCGGGGTAGGATCTATAACTGGATCCCAGATGCGGTTAACTTTGGTGACACTGTACGGTCATGAATATGTGATCTGACAAACGAATTTCTTGAAGCCGTTTCTATGAAATTATTTCTGCTGACCAATTATACTGTGGAGGGCGATAATATTTTGTTGGCTATCTTCTTATCGCTTCTTATCAGTTTGAACTTAAGATAGATCTTAAGTCCGAACTGAAAATACATCTTAAATCCGAACTTAAGATAGGTCTTAAGCCCGAACTTAAGATAGGTCTTAAATCCGAACTTAAGATAAATCTGAAGTCCGAACTTAAGATAGATTTTAAGTCCGAGCTTAAGATAGATCTTAAGCCCGAACTTAAAATAGGTCTTAAATCCGAACTTCAGATAAATCTGAAGTCCGAACTTAAGATAGATTTTAAATCCGAGCTTAAGACAGATCTTAAGCCCGAACTTAATATAGATCTTAAGCACGCAATGAAATTCGATTTGAAGAGCGATCTTAAGTTCGATCTCGAGAGCGATCGTAAGAGCGATCTTAAGTTCGATCTCGAGAGCGATCTTAAGTCCAATCTAACGTCTTAAAATCGGACCCTCAGTCACGACCGCTCTCTCGTGTACTTCTCCCGAATCAGGGACAACGAGCTTATCGTCGTCTTTCGCGCTTCGACTTCCAGGATCATCGGCAGTGACCGGAATCGCAGAGTCGCTTCATCGCGAGCTTTCATCTACCCCCGACAAGCTTCTTTTCTCTGATCATCCCCGTTCCTCCGCTGACCGTCGCGTCTTTCTTACGGGACGCGAGACTCCGTCGACTCTCTCGAATTCTGTACCGCCGCAGGATTATCTTTGCCGTGTCAAGCTAAAATCGATTTCCCGAACGTCGTAACTCACCGGGTCAGCTGGACTTGTCCGGTGCTTCTCGGCTTCGTGGATCTTTCCCGAGCGCCCTCCCTCCCTATCTATATCCGTGGCCACGGGAGCGGTAAAGCGAGCGAGCGTATGCCGTAGATCTTTACGACATCGCTCGGTGGAAGAGACCGGTGGAGCACGATTGCCGTCGGGTCCAAACCCGGACAAGCTCGAAATTATCGGTGAACCGAGAGACGCGCGCCGGGCAGAGAGCGCTGATTTCCGGAGGTTTCCTGATCATGAAAGTCAGAAAGCCGGCGTTACATCCAATCTCCTCGCTCCGACGTTCGGTGCGGTGAAACTTGGCTTGTTTTTTTTTTATCCGACTCGCTGAATCTTCGTGCATTTAAGCAATGGGATCGGTGACCGGGCACGTCCCGGTTCCCGAACGCTCATCCCTATATTCCACTTTGTTACGCCCCGGAATAACACGCCAAAATAACATCCGTCAAAGTAGTATTAAAAAAATAAAATAACCTCGCGATGTATTCTGTTATTCACCACACTGAGAAAAATTACATAGTAAAAGCAACTATACCGACTTTTTACCATAAAAAATAGTTCCCCTATGCACTGAGAAAAAGGATGGTATTTCCTACTATAACGAATAGTTCCCAGGGGGACGACTACATAGTTAGTGTGTGATAGTATAAACTCAATTGATTAAACTATAATTATAGTTACAACTACAATTTTTGGTCATTGTCGTAACTGTAAAATGTAGACGTCCCCCTTGAGAACTTTTTGCTATGTAAGTTTTTCTCAGTGTGGGGAACGTCTATATTTTATAGTTACGACTATGACAAAAAAATCATCATTGCAACCACAATTATGATATAACCAATTGAATATGCACTATCACACACTAGGGTAAAAGTGGTGAATATGGCCCACCTCGATTAACACGTAAATCAATGATATATGGACCTGGCCATATTCCCCACTTTTACCCTACCTATGTAGACGTTCCCCCTGGAAACTATTCGATATAGGGTAAAAGTGGGGAATATGGACCGGTGCATATATCATTGATTTACGTGTTAATCGAGGTGGGCCATATTCACCACTTTCACCCTAGTGCGAAATGCAATCCTTTTTCTCAGTGCAAGCTTGCGTTACTTCGACGTTATGTTGTTTTGAACTAATGTTATTTTCATCTTTCGTAACTTAAACAAACGCTTCTGGTCGGCGCTCTTAACCATCCGAGCGCGGGTAGCTCTTTGACTTGTTCTATGTATCTTTTGGCCGGGCTCTCCCCTTGTACAATCGCAATGCGCGTTGATACACAACGGGGCGAGCTACCTCGGCGATTCGCGGTGGAACTTCGAGTTTCACTGTGTACAACGAAATTCCCGATGGACTCAGGAATTGAATACCACCGCGGGCGAAGATACCGAAATCTATATATACTGCCTCGTTCCACCACACCGTACAGCTATTCCTGTACACATCACGGGAGTAAACTGAGCAGGGTGAGCGAACTTTCGTTACGTCAGCGCGAATAAAGTTGGATCCACTCCCTCGCAACGCTGCCCCTCTCCAGCCTCCCTCTCGAGCGGAGCTTTATTTCCGTAACGCTCTCTCATGTTACCTTGCGTTGCTCTCCGTGCCCCGGACTTTGCTACTCAGGTGATATACCGCCGATGAGATCACGAACAGTGCGCTTGCCTCCAGTCTGGAGAAGGCGACTAACGAGTTTCCATACTTTTTGGGTCAATTGCTCGGCCGAATTCTTACGTTTTCGTACGATGTTCCCAAGACGAATTTTGTCAATTTTTATTTTTCTAATCGCTGGCGCTCTTCAAGACTCGTGAAAATCGGATTGCCCGGTTAGTTTTCCAACGATAATCGTTTCAATCGAGGGCCCAAATGGAGTCTGGGCGAAAGTGGGGGAAAACACTCAAAGTGTGTCACTTTTTTTATCGTTTCAATTGTGAATTTAATCGGAACAGAATAATAAAAAATGTATGGGCTTTCGGGTATACATTAAATCTGAAATCGGTACTGCAAAAAGATCGACTGGATATAAACAATTCCACTAACACCTGCGCGCGAAAGAGCTGTTTACAATGTGTTAGACAGGTGGGCACAATGTGTCAAGTCATGCAACAAAAAAGTGGGGCACAATGTATGTTCTTCACAAGGACAGTTCCATTTTTACAGCAACTTCATTGTGCGTTTCTTTGGTCATATCTTCCGGTCAAAAAATCATATTTTATACCTAGATTCGACGTTGCAGCGATTATATGCTACCAACGTCAAGAGATAACACATTGAGCACCACAACTAAATGACACATTGTGCTCAACTAGCAACAAACGATATTTATATAAAAATAAATTTTTCGTCGATCTAAATATACGGGAATACGGATATATCAGACAGATAATTAATCTGTCTATTACGATCGGAAACCTGAGCTGGGCAAAAAAGTGAGTCAGTACATTTTACATTTTTCTTAAGGAAGCAATTATTTTTTTTTTTCAGAGGCCCAAACATCTATAATCATTTTTTAAAAAATTTCAGCAGTGATAATCCAAGTTTTCTTAGGGCTGACCAAGCTCAATTCAGCTCACGGCGCAATACGAAAATTTCGAAATTTATGCACCACACACAGAGAAAAAATCAACTGAGTCAACAAAAAGTGCGTTTACGGGTGGCGAAACAATTGTTCAGTTGATTGAGAAGAATACCTCGTTGATTAAATCAACAGGCCATTGAACCGAATGTTTCTTCACGTACTACAATTATTTCGTTCGATCAACCAAAAATTAGTTTCGCAAACATTTTTTAAACCCTCATTTTCTTGACTCAATCAATTTTTTTTCTCAGCGCACAAACCTTTGCGAAATTTAACGTGAAGCTCACTGTGTCCTCGCGACATATCGTGCCCCACTCTCCCCCACTCGATCGAGGAAGTACTCAATCGTCTCGCGCATACGCACCATGCCCAGAGTCCCCGTTTCGCTCGTCCATCCGAGCGTTCCGGCGAATTTTTATTAAATTCTTCCGCCATCCCATTTTTACCTGTGTCTCCGGTTCACGGCCGTGTCCACTTTGCGCCGGCGAATACCTTTGCCTCTGTGAATACCCGAACGATTGGTACCGAGCGAAAGCTTATTACCGTTTCGCTAAGTGTTTCCGTGACGTACCCGCGCGGAACCGAGCGACGTCTCGCGTTTGCTTTGAGCTCCGGTACTTCGATCTGGCTCCGACTATCGGGAGAACTCCTCTGTACGTTTGCAATTGTGTCGCTCCCGCTATTCCACCGAGACTTCGTTGTCGTCTAATGTCCCTTCCACTTCGCATCCAACCTAATTGCATCGAGATACGCCGAGTTTAAATAGTTCAGCGATCGTGCTCTCGTTTCAAGTTAAGCATACAAAAGCCTTCTCGTGCTCGCGTAGGGGAGAGCGGGGCAAAATGGCATAGCGGGGCAAAATGGGATAATGAGGCAAAACGTAACTTTCCAATAACTTTTGGATGGTGGCCGGTGATGGTGAGTGGGGCAAAACGGTGTTGAAAATCCGGATGTATCGTTAGGACAAAATGAGACCGCCAAACATTATTGGAAAATTGAGTTTTACACCCGCTATCCCGTTTTGCCCCACTGTCCCATTTTGCCCCGCTCTCCTCCACAGCTCCGTGCCGGATCGCCCGGCGATTCGCTCTCACACGATGGCCCAAAGCCGGGCAAATCGGGCAGGGACAATTAGGCGAAAAACCGAGATCGCAACGACGATACCCCGAGCCCGATTGAATTCGCGACGACCCAACCGACAAATTCTCGACCAACGAACCTTGCGATACAACCACGGCCACGCGCCCCCTTAAGCACAAGGCTCACGAGTATAACTTGCGCGGTATCAAAAAACTGAATACTGTCTGTAAATATTGAGAAAAAAAAAAATATATATTATTGTATCAAAAGTACGTGTTCGAGTGTGTGTAAAAGGAAATAGGAATGTAAACGATAAAAAAAAAAAAAAAAAAAAAAGAAAAAAAAAAAAAAAAAAAAAAAAAAAAAAAAAAAAAAAAAAAAAAAAAAAAAAAAAAAAAAAAAAAAAAAAAAAACCAAAAAATGTAAGGAAAAAAGTGTGGCGAACAGGGAAGAATGGTGATCTCGCACGGGTTCTCGACACGGGGGAGTAAAGAATAAATCGTGTAGATATTATACATAAATATTATACGACGTATACCATAAAATATAAATATTAAAAAACAAAAGATAAAATATGTTTACCAAAGCTAAAAGGATAATTATAAGGATAAATAAAAAAAAAGTGTAAAAGGTGGGGAGGTTTCCGTGCGAGAGTGGAGGGGGAGGCCCGGTATGCTGAGAGCCCGAGCGAGGCGGGTGCGATTGTAAAAGAGTAGTGATCGCAATAACCGCGGGAATCGAGCCTCCATCGGTCTTTAATTATCGGTCGCGCGCCGGAGGGTCGTTGCGGGTGTGTGCGTGTGTGTGTTCGCGCGATCGAGCGAGCGGCGGGTCAGGCCGAGCGGCGAAAAAAGGACCGGGGCGGCGAGGGGACGAGGAAGCTTAACGAGCCAACGCGGAACTCTAAACGAGGAGACGACGCGGGCCGGCGAGAAAAAGAAGAGAGCGTCGAACGAGGCGGCACGAGCAGTGGCGGCGATACAGAAGAAAATTAAAAAAAGAAAGAGTGAGATAAATTGAAGGCGATCCTGTAAAACGGTTCTACTTTTTAGACGGCGCGGGCTCCGCGTCTGCTCCGGTACGAAGCCGGGAGTAAAAGTCTGGTGGCGGACTTAACGAAGCTTCGGCCCGGGGGGGACCCGAGAAACGCTGCTTCCGATATAGGAAGCTACGGGAACTGAATATGGTCTGGTACTTTGTAAAAAAAAAAAGAAAAAGAAAGAGACGAAGAAAAAGGTAACACGAATGTATGTCTAATTTTTTTGCCAAACCTTCAGCTATCTCCGGTAGTTCTCAGGACTCTCTTCCTCCCTTCGAATATAGCAGTCTCTCGCTGGACCAGTTTTAGCGGCAGCAGTTGCAGCTCCGGGGCTCGGTGGTCTCGGGCGTAACTTGAGCATCCAAGAAAATATGTATATGTGTTTATATATATATATATATATATATATATACACGTATATATACGTATATACCGGCTGAATAGCGAACAAGAGCGCGGATGCCTTAGGCGTGCATCCGGGCGAATAAGAACATCCCGGTAAAAGAGAGCTCGGCAGGATAAAAAGGTAACGGGTGTGTTTCTCTTTCGGGAATGCGAACGGGGTAGAGATATAGAGGCTCCGGATGGAAGAAGGAAAACGGTTGCCGTTTTTCCTCTCGCTCGGTCCCGATCCTCGTCTGCATTTCAGCGTCTTTGCCTACCGGAGGCGGCGGCTCCTGCGGTACAGAACTCTCGAGATGAAGAAAATTTCACCGTGGCCTCACCGTCGACGTCGGCGCTGATGCAACAAAATACACTCCGGCGCGGAGTATCACCGGAACGATATATCCAACCCGCACTCCTTCCCGACCGAAATTCGCTCCTTTCTATCTTATCCCCTCGCGTAAACTCCGCCAGCCGCGTATAAACCGTACGTCCCGCACCAGCCGGCGGTACATTTTTTTCGCGAGACTCTTTTTGCGAGGTGGAACGAAGGAATTCGCGGGGACTAATACTCCATGAATTTGGCCGCTGCCACTGCTCGTTTACTTCATCCGCGTCGTTTGTTTCACGGGGCCGGATAGCGCGACGCCGTTTCCGAGCTCGCTCCGCCTGCTCTTGCACACACACGGAAAAAGTTGGGGAGACCGGGGACAAAAGTAACAAAAATCCTTTTTAATTTTTTAACCAACAAACCCGAGAGTCTAACGCTTCGACATCCAATGGTGTGCGATTAACCTAGACTTAGGTATTTATTACAAAAATTCAAGCAGAAATATGCACGGAATTGCGATCACCGCCCCTTTAAATACAGACGAAATTCTGTAAGAATTTGGGCCGCGGTGGGGTTACACCCAGAAAAAAAATTTATTTGACGGCCACCGTTTATTTAGTTTAAGTAAAATATTTATTTGATTAAAATAAGTATTTATTTAAATTAAGTAAATGGTTACTTAAATGAAATAAATAATTTACTTAAACCAAATAAACGGTGGCCGTGAAATAATTTTTTTTTTCTGGGTGCAATTGTAACGGGTAGTGGGGTCATTTGTAACATCCTCCTGCATCAACGAAATCCTTCGCCGACCGCTATTAAGAAATAGAACGGGGGTGCATTATCAC
>JAPYZC010006340.1:0-21240 GCA_030522665.1 Ichneumoninae sp. A BG-2022a | reverse complement strand
GTAAATAGTAAATATTTCGGTAAAAATCCGTTGTTAACGAATAATTCGAGCGTTAAATGGTTTGTAGTTCGGTTTACATATTCCGAAAAAAAAACAGTCGGATAAACATTTTTATTTTTTTAATTCGCCGGTCGCGATTCGTCGCAGAATAATTCTTGCCTGTCCCCATTACTGTACGTGTAAACGTCAGTTCATTTTCACATAACCAATAAAATTTTTATACATTTTTTTTTGCTAAAACGTTTAGGCTAAGTGTGTACACAATGCTGTAGATTTTATGTTCGAAGTCTAGATTTGTATTTATTTTTTCTTTGCAACCTCGGTCATTCGTGCTGTAAAAAAAGGTGGTCGGTAATGGGGCCATGCCCGGTCGGAATTGGATACAGCTGGTCGGTAGATGGCACATGCACTGGTGCGGCTTTGTTACGTTTTATCTAGGAAAATACTTGACGAAATGGATTGAGTCTACGATTTTTGGAAAGTGTATGGTTAAAGCTATCGATTGATGTGAAAATCATCCTCGAATTTTGTCACGTTTCAAAACGTCATTCTTTTCCCCGGTCGGCCTTATAGGGGTCGGCAATAGGGACATTTACCTTAGTCCGATGCCTCGGCACGATGTAGTCGCGCTCGACCGGCGTTCGTTGACGATAACGAGAAGACATTTTTTTTCCATTCCCGGTTTCCGATTACCAAAACGCGTCCATCCAATCTCATGCGCGATATCAAGTAGCCGCGGTCGAGCGCGGGATGCTGCCGCCGTGTTCGCGGTCGAGTTTTGATAATATTTCGGGAAACGCACCGCCACCCACCCACCGGCGGGGGCGCGAGGACGTAGTCGACGAGAGGCCCGGAAAGCGCGACGAGAAAAACCCAGCGAGCCACGGCGAACGTAGGAATTGAGAAGGAGAGCGCGCGAGAGGATGAGCGAACGGTGGCGAGCCTCTCGCATCTCGCTCCGTCTCTCGTTCGTCTTTTACTGTGGTATATTTCGCCCGCCTCGCTTTCCCCCCCGGTTCGTTCGCTCGCTCGCTCGTTTCGTCGTTTTCGCACCGCTCGCCGATCCAGTAATAGTTTCGCGGTGTCTGCGTGCCGTCTGGCTGGTCCGCGAACCGCGAAAACTTTCGACTACTCTCTTTCTCCACATACTTACATATATGTGTGTATGTGTGTATATATATATATATTTCGAGGGCGGTTTCTAGACTAAGCTTTAGCGGCGATCTCGGACTCTCTTCGTTCTTCCCCCCTTTCTCCCCGCATGTCTAGCCGCGTCCATTTCTCCACTCCATCCTCCAACGTACACACACGCTGATATATAAATTCGCTCCGCGGAATGGGAGAACTTCGATCCGACAGATTGTGGAAGGCGGTAGACAGGCAGACAGAGTGAACGCGGGGAAAAAAAGATTACATTTGTCTCGCGTATTCATTTTTATTTTAACGCTAAAAAGTTCGATGCCTATGCGAGAAAAAGAAAATTTATATACGTATTTTCACGGAGCAGTCGGGAATAAAATTAAATTTAAACCGTCGGTATTATTTTCAAGACTATTTCGTCAATTGTCTTCCACGGGTCTATTAATATAATCGTTGATACGCCAGCGCTCCTCCGACGTCTCCGGCGTCGGGAGTCTCGCGTGTAAAGTTACCATTGTGCTCGAGAAACTCGGAACAAAAGTTTATCGAAAGATCTCGGTCGCGTTGCCCCGAGAGATCGAAGCCGGTGCTTCGTTGACGAGGAAAACTGTATCGCGGCAGCAAAGTCCTCGAACCCGTCAAGAACGTGCAGCAGCGGCTGCGGTGCGCCGAGCACGGGGCTGCAGACGTCTTTTCCGATGGAGTATCTCGTGTATTCCGAAGTTTCCTGTTTCACTCCCACCACTTATCGATTCTCTATTCGACATTATCTCCGACGAGTCTACGCCTTCTGCACGTCCTATTCCTCGAAGTAGAATTGCAACTGCCACGGTGCATCGCGCTAACGCTTCGAGCAAACACACGTGCCCGAAGAGAACAGCGTAAACAGGGCCATTGCGACTCTCCGGGCACCAACTCCTAGTTACAGTCGAGGCGTGTCGTCAGCTATTTTCCCCGAGTTCTTCCATCAAATGATGATAAATACGAATCAACAATAATGAAAAAAATGTTTTTTTTTTCAAAGTTTACGAATGATTGAAGATAATTTTTTTTTCGGAATTCAATGTCAACAGAAGCAGAAAATAGTTATCTTTTCAGCATTGAACAGTTATGATAGAATTAATTTAACGGAGTTCAAAAAAATTGCTGATAGTTTTTTTAGTTCAAAAGTATAACGGATATAAATAAGAACTTGAAAAAAAATAAAGGAGGAAACGGATTGCTAAAAATTTTACAAGCTTTGTTGTTTTCAAATTGCTTTTCAGCCCGTTCGAAAAATAATTCCTATCCGCATTCACCTGCGCTTGAATGCACGATAAGAGTACGCTCGGTTCATTCTTATCGGCGCTTGTAGTATAAGATCGATGGAGAAATGAGCCTAGTCATCGCTGTCACGCGTGGGCTCGTACACACACGTGTTATGTTGGCCATCGAGGAAAGATAGCGTGCAATAAACACTCGCAGATACGACGGCGTTGACGACGTTAGTTATTAACTCGCTGACAGTAACATCGAGCATTACATTATTGTCGAACCGTTTCGTGCACACGCTTGCGTATTACTCGATCGCTACTCCACGACCGTCCCGTATAGATTTTGCCGTCGAATTGCGCGATATGTTGCAACCGTATCGAAACGAAATGCACTTCGACCACGGAAAACGATCAATAACCTGGCCTAGCCGGATCGATGAGAGGCCGTTTTAAAAACCATTTCGCGCAGCGTGGCCACAAGTAATAATTAATTGAAAATAATTAATATAAAAAAAATCTATTTTTCCATAATACCCTTAAATAAGAATTACTTTGAAAATGGCCTCTTTTAACGATATTTTTTCCAGTTATTTAAAGTCTGCGCGAGCCTGTCGGTTAGAGTAAGGGTAAAACTTATTCTTCATCGATTCCGACCCTCCTCATTATTCTCCGATCGTCAAAGTAATTTCTCTCGCCACCCGATCGACGTTTTAAAAAATCGATAAAATTTTGTTCCCTCGACAGGAAAAGCCTCGTATCTACAGGGTATAAATTCCGTGCACGCCGGGAGGCAATCAAAAGGGTAATTTGCTTCAGCGACTCAACCTTACACGATACCTCGACAATGTTGTTATATAGCATCGCAACTCTATCGATCAACGTGACTCCGACGCTTCCTGGAAAGCTCGGGGTTCCCGTGTCGGTGGTAGCAATGCGGCCAGCGATTCAATAGTCGCGAATCGCGTTGTATTACTATATATCGTTCGACAGACGTAACCGTAACGCGCTAAAGAGCTTTCCCGGAACTTTATATATATAGATCTAGCTGAGAGTACTTATATATACATTGTACAGCGAGTCAATACGTAATACTCGCGTACACCTGTAACGAAGCTTCTTACAGAGGAAACTCGTCTAGATAACTTCGGCCATTGTTTTTTTAATTATTATCCTCAACAATAGTTCATCGTCTTCGTTCGTCGTTGCTGCATGCGCACTTCGGCGCAAAGACGCGCTGGCGGAAAATTCAAAGTAAATATATTACATATATATATATATGTATAATTCCCAAAGCATAGACCGTCAATTACCATCGGACTATCGACAATATCGCCGCGACGTAATGAACGATATGTGCGCGAACAAATGCATGCTACACGACACGTGTGTGACGCGCTCGTTTGTATTTGCTGTTCGCGAAGGCAAACGTTGACGCACGCGAAGCTTACGGTATATATGTTTTTAATATATACATCTATATAACGGAGCTGCTCTTTCGCCGAGCTGCATTCGTCATATTTGTGATTTTTTTTATCTTCATTTTTTTTTTAAGATCTTTTTATAGTGTACGCGTTCACAACTGTCCTGCGTGTCTTGTTGACTGGAGGAGGCATTTGCGCACATGCAAATCGCGGAAAAGCCCCCTTAACCCGTTTGAATTTTATGCAGCTACGTATAAAGTGCATTGTCGCGGAGCCTCGATATTTCTGTGCTCGACGACGCGGATAATGCACGAGCGTCGAAGGATCATCGCTGCGCTTAACTTTTTCCGCTCGCACGTGGAGTATCGGTGAGATGGAAATTCAATAAGAGGGCTTTTTTTATTGTGTCTTTTTTTTACGCTTCGCTCAGCGAGATAATATAAGTTGGCGATGCGATCTCGCATTCACCGGATGATAATTCATCCGATTCGAGGGCGCGGAAAATTGGGCGCGGTCGCGTTTCCGTTATACAGATGGCCATTCGCCATCTGTTCTCTCAATTTCGTTTTCCGAAAACGATTTTCATTTTTCTCGGCTTGGGCGTGTTTTTTCTTTTTTTTTTATTCTTTTGAAATTGAATTTTTTTATTCTTTTTGAAACTCCGACGGAAACTACGATTGACACGGAGTCAGAAAAATCAAACTATTTGGTAAAAACAAATCCAGTAACAGGAAACCCCCGATCGAACGTTGTGAAATATACATATATATTTTACGTATTTAAAAAAAAAGTTAAAAATAAAAATTTTCATATGGCTTCGTCATAAAATTTGCAAATTAAATTTTTGATACGACTTTCTTCATAACGTTCGTTTATTCGCGAAGCTTGTTCTATAAGAAAGGATTTTTTGTATTATTGGCTTTCACGTGGAGGAAGCGAATAATAATCCTTCGCGAATAAAGGAACGTTATACAGAAAGTCGTATGAACATTTTTATTTGCAAATTTTATGAGGAAGCCCTATGAAAATTTCAATTTTCAACTTTTTTCAACGTCAATGTCGTGTTTGACTTTTATGCAAAGTGACTGGCCGATTGTCTATGAGGAAGCAAAAATCGTCGTTCGTGTGATAAAAATTTATTTTCCATTTTCGTTGAATGATTGTTCGAAATGTGACGATGTTGCCATTCCTTCACGAGGCTCGTGGAATAAAAAATTATTTAACAGTCCAAGTGGTATCGAGCTTTTGGAGCTCTTCGGCACAAGGGTGAACGTTAGGTCGAAGATCCCACAACAAGACGTGAAGTAGTGTTCGGGGGATGAGGAGACATGGGGGGGGGGTTGGTCGAGGTGAGTGAGAGAGAACGAGAAGGAAAGTAAAATCGGAAGAGGCGCTACCGCCCTCCCGTTCACCCCCTTCGACACCCTCTCATCCACCTCGTCCTTCAACCCACCTCGACAAACCCCTCGTCCGGTAGGCGAGTAACGCCCCTCGACTATGAGGCAGACGGCGACGCCATTTCCGCGTGGGCGTGTGCCGTTTCGTACTCCTCTCTCTCTCACCCTCCCCTTTCTCTCTCTGTCTCTCTCCATTTCTATAGTTTGGTACACTTCTCACACCGTACAAACCATCCCCCGAAAGCTTCGTGAAATTCGAAGTATATTTAACAACTATTATCTTTGAAGTTTTTTTTTCTTTCGGTTCACACCCACAAAACTAGTTGGTCGATGTACCGTTTTCTTACCGATCTTTCTCCGAAAACACGTAAAATGTCTCGGCTTAACCCTCACTCCATGTAGGGGGGGCGTTTTTGTCCGCGGAAGAAGCGTTTTTTCCGCGCATTGCTTCATATTTGATAAAATATTTTTTGTTTAAATAACAATATCCGAAAAATTCCTGTTCGCACTTCAAAAGGACGTTCTAAGGATCGACTATGAATTTTTTCAGATTTTTCTATTAATAATTGTGGGTGTGGTAGCGCGCCGCGGAAAACGACCCCGGTACATGGAATTAGGGTGCCGAAAACACCAACATGGAGTGAGGGTTAAACGCAGCATCCATTTTGCCCCGCTCTCCCTCAACTTTTTTCCTCCAATTTATTTTATTTATCCTGTCGCACAAGTCGAACAAAACGGGTTATTCTTACCGATTTGTTCACCGGTCAATATTCTATAAGTAGAAAATTTCGTATTCGACTGACATTTCTATTCTATCGATCGGATATTCTTAGTATCTTTTTTCTACTGCAACCATTCGTACTAAATTTATCCACCGTCAGAAGACTCTTCGGTTTCTTATACTCGAGGCAGAAGTTATTTCATCCAGCTGTGACCAATAATAACAGTTATTATTATTATCATAAAACTCAAGTATCTTTCATAGATAAAAATTTATTTGGCTGTCAGGCACGCGCCAGTCGCTCGACGGAAATCTCAACGGCGACTCTCGTAATCGCCGATCGAATGTTTCATTTTTATTTTTTTAATCCGCACGATCGTTGATCCGAAATCGGCGCAGACAGAGGGGAGAGGGCGAGAGAGAGCGCACCCGGGTGTCCGATGCATCAGAATCCCAAATTGACCGAAGCAGATCGTCAGGATGGCATGAGGGGGTAAATAACGCGTGCGCTCCAGCAAAATGGATAAAGCCTACACCTGGCCTCCGGATGGTCGACGACGGCACGCGCCACACTCCACCTCCTCTCCCTCTCCCCCTTTCCATCTCGTACTCGCATAGACCTGATGTTCTTACAACACACGCACACATTCACACACACACACATACGGGAAGAACGCCGGAGAGTTTCATCTTTATTCCTCCCTTACGATTTTCCACCGATCGTCTCTCTCGCGTTCGCAGTCTCGTTCCCCGTATATATCATGGATGAAAGTAGCGAGCGCTGCACCACACACCTGCCCTTTTTACCAACGCGTATCCGAGGCACTGCATCACCGGGGGACGAAGCGAGACGAGGGTCGTAAATGCACACGGATTACTTCGCAGTTGTGAAGAGAACCAGAGAGAGAGAGGGAGTGAGAGAAAAAAAGACAGAAGCTGCGTGGAAGGGAATTTGAACGTAGCGTGGAAGCGGCAGAGAGGGACGAAGAATTCGAACAGAGATGAAAAATTGGTGTATGGGACGGGTGCAAAAAGCCGACAGCCGGCTGCTGCTGCTGTTGCTTCTCCCGCTGGCGGGCTCTAGCGGGTTCGAGCTTGTTGCGCTGTGCAGACGAGAGGGGGGGGGGGGCTTTTGGGGAATTTTTCTATTTCGATGCCACCGCGGCTGAGGCTCATGCCTGGGACGGAAAGCGAGAGGATGGAAACTGGCGAAATTCGAAGTTGTCGGGCGATTTTCCGCCCCTCCGGGGGGGTTCGCGTAATCGATGTAGCGGTGGCTGAGAGAGCTGCTGCACTATTTTCATAAAGAAAAAAAATTTATCGGTACTCAAGTCTGCGACTGAAGCGGGTGAAATATTTATTAACCGCTACGTGAAGTCGAAAGTCCGTCGGAAACGCTTAACTTCATTCTTCCCGTCACCGGTAACGATCGCCTCCCCGGGAAACCGTCGCTATTTTATCACGTCGCGGCTTATAGTGGCCCACCGGAACGTTCAATATAAGGAAGTGCACTGCCTGAAGAGTTTGACGTGAATTGAACTAGACGCGAGGGCTGAGTGCTTCTTGGCTTGCCCGTCGGTGTTTCTTTTTTTTTTCGAGAATCTCAGACTCAGATTATTTCCTTTGCTCCGCTCCTTCCATCTGCTCGGAGAGCAGAGAGCACGAGCCTCGGAATAAGACGAGCTGTCCAGTCGCCCTCCCACAACCCCTCCTTCACTCGTGACTGAATGTCTTCACGTCATTTTTTTATACTCCAATAATCGTAATTTTATATCAGTTTCACCGCTGCATAAAGAAAGGAGAAACCCGGGAAATTATAAATTTTCAAAAAAAAAATTATTTAAAAAAAATCAATTTTATATAGGGGAGAGTGGGGCAAAATGGGGCAACGGGGTAACACGGGGTTTTTGGGCAAAACTAAATTTTCCAATTATTTTTGGATCGGACAAGGTGACAAAACTGGGCAGAAAAGCCTGATGTGTCCGATAGGGCGAATTCCGGCATCCAAAAATTATTGGAAAATGACTTTTTGCCCAAAACCTCGTTTTGCCCCGTTGCCCCATTTTGCCCTGCTCTACCCTACAATTTACTTTGACTTGCGTAGAAACTTTTACCTCAATTGCATACACTGAACATTCTTCTTTTTTGGGACGTAACTTTTTTTTTTAATTCGTGAAGTGAAAATAAGTCGATAGGGATGATATTTCGAGCTTGTCCATGAATTATTTCCATAGCACCGTGAGAGAGAGTTGGGGAGCGGTGTCGAAGGACCACCCTCGGCGTTCTCCGCAGCGACTCGCCGCTTCTGGGATTTGCTTTCCCTAGTTCGCCAGGTCGCCTTGTTTCTCTCTGGATTGAAAAATCGTTCGTGCCGCGGCCATTCGCGAGATGGGACACGACCGTTTTTTAATTCCCCGGGTCGAGAAACGTCGGCGAACTCGTGTATCTCTCCCGATGCAGGTATTGGCTCGTTCTTCGAGGAATAAACCCAAAGGAAGAGGAGCCGTGGAGAGCGCGAGGGAGTGATCGTGTTACGAAGGCGCGAGGCTCGTGTTAAGCCCTTGGTAACTGAATATATCTACTGTGCCTAATACCCGTCAAACGCTCGACAACGATCGAATTTGTTCGGCGATGCGTACCGCCACCCGGACCGGTAGTTGCTTCTGATGCTTCTCACCGCCAACGGTCTTCCATCCATCGACGAAATTTCGTCAAGGCTCTCCTGCGACTCCTTTGGCTCTTAAGGGGCTCACCGTGAGGATGGAACTGATGAAACAAAAAATGTTCCTCAATTTGAAGAAAAAAAAGCTTAAAAAATTACATTTCCGGCCGATAAAATAATTCCATCTATATGCAGTTTTCAAAGTTAAAAAAAAAATCTCCCTGCATTCGTTACATCGAAAAAGGATTTCTCATCCTCCATTCGTATCGAGACGCAGGAATAAAATATTTGTCCAGCTGCGACGATACAACACTCATCTGTACGGGTCTCATTATCGTTCCGAATATCTCCTGTTCATCCGGAGAGCTTCCGGGTCCCGAAAACGAAAAACAGTGAATCTCTCAAAAAATCCTATAAAAACCTCAACGATATCTCGGAGACATACATATATATGTTTTTCATTGAAGTAAATGGTACATGTAGGAAGCCAGAAAGAGCTTAATGCGGCTTAAGTAGCCGGTAAAGTGTACTCTCGTACAGCCCGTATAGCTCATTTGTGTTTGTGTGCGGACCTTGCCAGAGGCAGAAGCAGGAGACTCCAGGTGCAGAGAACGGCACGAGGGCAAAGCGCTTCTTTTTTTTTTATTCTTTGCCCATTCCCGCTCTACACCTTATAAGACATTTCTCTTCGTCTTGGCGGTCTCGGTCTCGTGCGCGCTTCTCCCGGCTTCCCCTTTTATTCCTTTCGGTTTTTCGGTTCACAAACTATAGCGCAGAAGCATTTAATACTGTACTGTATATATAGACGGTTCTACGCGAATGCCGGCTCTTGCGGGAAGGAGTCGACGGTCGACGCACCCTGTGTCCCGGGCGCGGTGTATACGTGTATACATAAGGGCTCGCTTTAAAGGAAGAGAAGCGGAGAGGTGTGTTCCCTCGGGTCGGAAACGACGACGAGCGTCTTCGCTCGCGAAGAACGAGCGGCGAACGGGGGGCCCAGAGAGAACCAGCGGGACGGCAGCTGCAACGCTTACGCACCCCGCTCGGGGGCCTCTCTACGAAACAGAGAGATACGAAACACGCAGAGAAAACACGATCGTGGCACGAGCCGGACTCGCGGCATGTGTTTCCTTCTGCTTCCTTCCTCACTTACTCCGCCGCCCTTCCCATTAAATAATAAAAAATAAAAATCGTTTTTCTACGCTTCAATCTTCCAGTAATATGGTTTGGTATTATACTTTCGAAGAGGGTTGAAAAAATGTTTTTTTGTAATTTTGTTCATAAAGTTTCGCTGGGTCGTTAAATTATATTGGACATAGACAAAAGTAGCGATTTTGGCAAAGGACTAAACATTTTTAGATCAATTAGATATTTGGATGTAATGGTTTATGCCCGGATTATACCAATAAATAAATAAATAAAATATACGTTTTTTTTAAGGAATTCATAATTTATGGATATGCCAGCTTAACCATGAATAAATTGTGTTCGATTGAAAACTTTATCTAAAGCAAGTGAATCAAATCTTTATTCTTTTCAATACATGTTTTGTGAAACGGCTTACAAGGTTTCATATAAATCTTCGAGACGGTCTGTTTCTTCGCCGCGTACCGGAAGTTAAAAAAATATTTACCGCAAAGTTATGAAATTTATGCTCGCTATCGATATTACATTTCCAGAGTTTGCTTCGAACTTCAGTTTCCATTTCCCATCTGCCGCGCTCGGCCGTTTATTCAATTCGCAAAATACAATTTAACAATATAGTATATACAAAGTGGTACTTACAAAAAAAATTCCCGAACGTGTGCGGTACGAAGAAAACAGCCGAAGAAGAAGAAGAAGAAGCAGCAGCAGCAGCGCTTCGTTGCTGGCAATACCTCGCGAAGCCCGGGCACATCTGTTACTCGCGACCCTCGCCAGCCCCTCGACAGACTTCTTCACCGCTTTCGCGAAGTAAAATTAATGCAATTTTTTTTTATATATGTTTATATTTTTTTTTTCGTATTGCTTCTTTCGCTTCAACTTCTGCCACTTCTCGTGTGTGTGCGCACGCCCCGGTCCGGCTTCGATCGCCGTGCGTCCAACGAACTCTCGCTCTATCCCCGCCGCGATCACTTCGTAACTCTCTCGAAGAGCATCTGCTCTCTTCGGCAGTCTTTTCGATGAAGTGATTTCTGCTCGTTGCATTGTGCACCTTTTCCCTTCGTTCTTTCATTTTTCTTTCTTTCTTTTTTTTTTTTATCCGTACGCACCACCTTACACACCCCGCGGCAATCTTCGCGCTTGTTTTTTTCTTCTTTTTGTGTTCGAACTTGCAATTCTTTTTTATTCCTGCTTTCCTCGCGGCCACGCTTTCTTTTCGAATTTCGTGTTCCTTTCTTCTCGCGGCTTGCGAAGAGTCTCGCGTAATCGTAGCGAGATCTACGTTCACTGTGTGCGTAAGCGATGAGGAAAAACTCTCAATGGGCCAGGTATACAAGGTGGGCTCTTCGTCATCTGTCCTCCGCAGGGTGCACTGCGAGAGGAGGATCCGCCATCGGTTATTCACCATTCTCGATTCGATCCCTCGAATCATCTGCGGCACGCGTGCCCCGAGACCGATGCACCTGGTCCGGGCACGTGGCCGTTATTCTTTATCTTCCGCACACCGATCTTGAGAAATTAACTGGAAAATCGTTCGCGACACAACGCTCGAGGTATGACTAACATACCGGCGAAAATTGAATTCTGCGCATTTTTTTTTCTTTTCCTCCTCGACTCTGTACAAAAATGTTTTCTTGCAAAAAAGAAAGTAAACCCCGGTATTTATGAGTCAAATCGACGATTTTATTATCGAAACAGTAACAAGGGTGAAATTTCATTTTTTATCGCCCCTCTCATATTTCAATTTTGTCCCAATTCTTTTTTTTTTCTCTTTATTTTCTCGAGTTTCCTTATACATCTTCGTTAGAGTCAACACAGCCTAGTTTTCGGTGTAACACCTCCCGAGCGATAAAAGCGTAGTCTCGTTGCCGCCGGGATATAAAGACGCCGAAGGATCGTCTACCCGGAACAGCAGATGCAAGACCGACGCGCCCAGGCTCCTTCTCCTTTCGACTATGCGTCTTTGGAAGAGAAGAAAAAAACGAAAAAAAGAAACACCGCGTGCCGCCCGGTGTTGATTATACCCGAGTCCTGTGCTCCCATACACATATATTTTTCTTTCGCTTTTTTTATTTTGTACAATCCCCGCTCCTACTCATTTTTTTCCGTTTTTTTTCGTCCCTCCTTTTTGTTTTTTTTTTTTTTTTTTTTTTTTTTTTTACCGTCGCAGTGAAGCCGAGGGCGAACCGGACAGGAAGTCCGATAACCATCGACCCTTGGCGGCGGCGGCGTCGGCGGCGTCGGCATGAAATCGGTAACGCGGCCCCGCGCTCCCGCGAGATCGAAGCCGACTAAGATTTTTCATCCCATGTCCGCGCGATCCGATCTCGAGTCTCCGGGTGTTACATTATAATAAGTAATGAGGGAGCGCGCGCGACCCGAGCTTCTCAAAGATGTTTCTTTACGAGCTCGAGGGTCCGCGATTCTCGGCTCAGAGCCGGAAGTAGAGCTGATAAGTCCGTGACTGCAGCTCTCGGAGCTCTGGAAACAGCCGAGATGCGGGAATGTGTGCGTTCTGTTAGGGCCGGATCGGGCATAGCACAGACGACAAGAGGCAGGAGATCCCAGACAGAGCCTCGTACTATTATACGTGTTTGTAACGCACGTAGTTCCCATTGTCGTACGCAAACACATTCCTCCTCGTGTCCTGCTCACATGCCGCCGGAGAAATCAGACATAGATACGGTTAACGCCTATCGCGTCTCGTCATCTTTGTGCTTAGCTCGTGTCTAGCCGGTAGGGAAAGAAAATACTGTGCGCGATAGACGGAAGCCCGATATCGGAACGGATCGAATTTGAAACTACATCATTTTATATAATAATAAAAATAATAATAATAATAATAATAATAATAATAATAATAATAGTAATAATAATAATAATCATAATAATACTGACAATCATTTTAATAATAATAACAATAATTTTTGTTGAATTTATACACTCTGTTACCGTTTCATTGATGGCAGAGAAAAATGAAAAATTGATTGACAACATTCGTATGGTCGTAACAGTTAATAGAAAGTAGCGCCCGCACGTCAAGGGTTACCAATCGTAGTAAATATCTCAGGTGTCGCGTCCATGGGGACGCGATGCTGCTCTATCGTAAATTGGATCTGACAACGGTGGACGGAAAATTTAATCGAATCAAGCCTCAAGTATGTCTAACATATATATATATACATATACATACCTATATATGTATATGTATATAAACCGTAGAAACAATTTTCAACATCCAACGTGCGAAGCACCGGCGAAACGATAGCGATGCAAATTTATACGCGTAACAAATTGCAGGAGGTCTAATTAAATGCACGGTAACGCGAGCGAGAAAGACGAGGCGAAGAAATGCACGAGGAGAGCTGGAATGGGTTGGGTAACACGAGCGAGGTAGACGTAATAAGGGATGCCAGTGGCAGCAAGGCGGCAGGTTAGTGTGGAAAATTAAGAACGCCGTACGCTAGACGCAAATGAGTGGAAGGAAAAAAATAGAGTAGGTTTGAAGGGTGGGAAGAAGCTGCGCGGACAGGGCACGAGGCGGGGAAAAGTTGGAAAAGAGTAGAAAAGGAACAAAAATTAAGGAAATTAATGGTGAAGTAACGAAGAGAGCGTCGTCGGAGAAGCAAGGGTGGACGGTGGTATGTGTGTGGGTGTATATAAAGTGGAGGGTTGGGTATTCTCCGTTGCGGGACGACGATGACGACGAGAACGACGACGACGGCGACGGACACGTGACCGGAAGGCGGGGGGGCAACGTGGCGCACGCGCCGTCGTACTCCACCTGGCGCATCACCTGCTGCCCCCCTGCTTAAGACTCTTCATCCACCTTCTCCTCCTTATTTTCTCTATTTTCTTACCTTCCTCCATCGCGCAGCCCCCCCCCCCCCTCTCCTCCACCCTTCTCAGTCCACCTCTTCGTTTCAAGTCCCGACTGCGTGTCGAGCAAATTTTGCAGGGGCAATGCGGTTCGTCTGAAGAAGCATTATTATTTCACTGTCTTGAGGAATTTGGGGTTTGATGAGATTACAAGGATAAGGATCTGTAATGAATTTTTTTGAACAAAAACAAAATCATATTACATTCTACTGAGATAAAATAATTCTCGAGATAAGAAATGAAAGGCAATAAAAAATAGTTTTTACAAATTACCAATATATCTTGCTTGACTGACGGTGAAAATTGACATCGATATCGTGTTGAGCGCTGCAAAAATACATGGAAAGATATAGTTTTTTTTTCAGTACTTTGAAATTAACCCGTAGCTTCATCCCCAAGCTGAGGCGTTGCTAAGCGTCTTCCGCTTGAGTCTCATCGCGGTAGCTGCAATTATGGGCATTAAGGGCGAAAACGACAACGACGACAGTGGTAATAGAAAAAAGTAAAAAAAAACTTAAAAAAAAAGATCCATAAAGATGAAAATATCTCTCCGGTGAGCTCCGAAGTAGATCATAGTGGATCAAGTTGCGCGATGAATTTTTATAGAGTTTCGCCATTACTCCGATAAATATTCTCGATGAGCAATGAATGCTCCGTTTATGTTATAACATTGAAATAATGATATCACCTTATTGCATTTATATATCCTATATATATATGTACTATAAAACGAAATGACAGTAGCAAGAGAGGGTTTAACTGCTCGGAGCGATCGTGTACGATTAAAATAACAGGAGTACGTAGACGTGTGAGCGTCGGTCGATAATCGTCATTAAGGCGACGACTCTCGTTTCGCTCGTTTTACGAGCCGCATGAGCAACAATAACAAGCTCGCACACTTTATGCTCTATATGTATATGTACCATAATAAAAAGTAATACATAGTGCATCTTCATGTGTACTCGGTACAGTTTTCATTGGAAACTATGAACATAAATATCTATCTACCTATGTGTGTATAGATATGTATACTCGTGGCTGAAGTAAAAATAAAAAATAAGGTGAACGCTAAGCGGCGAGGCTTTACACCCGAGGAAAGGCTTTCGAGGACGCACACGCGACCGCCGCTTGGTTTTCTCCCATCACCTGCTCTCGCGGCTTCACCCGGCCGCAACCACCTTCAACCTCCATCCGAGGAACCCTCTCCGAGAGGTAAAAGCCCCTCTGCCTTATAGCACGTGTTCTACGCTCGGAGCATTCGACGAACTATAGAGAGGACAAACCTTTGCCGCTGCATCGGTGGATTTAGCATTAACGAGCGGAGGACTGTTCTTTTTTTCTTTATTTTTTTTTTCTATGGATTAATTAACCGTTGCTTCGTGACTTTGCGTTGATGACTTCAGATAGGGATATACTTAGCGAACGTGGGGCGGAGAAACGAACGAGAAGTTTTTGGTATAAATTATGAGCCGATGGTATATTCGGAAGAACTCTGAGATCATTAGGGGGTAAACGTGTAGCTGATTAAGACCGTTGGCGATCAAAGGCTAGTAATTTAGTGCTTCTTTTTTTCCGGATGCAATTGCAACTTTGATGAGAGGCTATTAGAGTTCGGAAGGTAATTGCGATATCTTTGAAGCGAAATATGGAACAGGAATTCTTCACAAAACTCTTTGACTGGAAAGACAATTATTTTTGCTCGGCATTCGTTTTTCGAGTCTGCGTAAGAAATTTTTATCGGATTCTAATCAGAGGTGCCTTTTGGCATCGGCCGGCAAACGTGCCGTTCACTGTGAGTTTGGCATTTTTTTGTCATCATCCCGATGGCTCTTTCACGTTGACGACACGCGCGCGTGGTGCTCCATCGATTATCTTTACCGCGCAGGGTAGAAACGAAAACTCTATCGGGGAAAAACGAACGTGGAAGAAAAATGAGCACGCGACAGAAGGAGGATTGAGCGCGTAACTATAGAGGTTCGTGAGAGCAGATGCGAAATTTGCCCGCCCCGAAAGCAGAGGTTCAGGTATACGTGCACCCGGGGATTCTGTCGGAGGCACAGGCGGTCCAGGTGTTTCTTTGAATTCAAGCGTGCTGCCTCTGCTTTTCCGGGTCCAATAATTCACGTATACACGGAAAAAATAAATAAAAATCTCAATTTCAAAAAAGAAATTTTCATTCATTTCTTTGCTAATAACGTCGCTCACTTTTTCTTCTGTTGCAGGTAAGTTAACAAAGCTCGTCTTATTACGAAATTGCGAGAACATCCCGAGTAAGTACATTTGCAAAATTTTTATATTTTTTTTTTTCTCGAGGGTTTTCGCCTCACAGCCTGTTTTCTTACAATGGAAAATGTTATCGCTGATCGTGAATTACGATTCAACGATTCGAGCCTTCATTAAGTTACTCCACTCTATTTTTTTTCACCCTAATAGAATCTGTGCAATCATTATCTTCTCGTTTCTCCGCACCCGCTGTTAAACACGTAGGTAGGTCACAGATAGTTCGTAATTCCGAGGGTTTTTGACTCCCGTTCGTGCGTCACTGCCTCCCGCGTGGGTGTCTCTGCGTCATTGCCCAGCTAACGCATCGGCCCGAGCAATTCTTCGCGTTTCCGTCTTAGTTTCGCGTTTACTTTCTTCGTGTTTTTAATTTCATTTTTAATTTAATTATTTTTTATTTTAATAAACATTCCCAAGCATTTACGGAAACGTCACGGCTCGTTCTCCGCGGTCGTTCTCGAAAAGAGAAGATAAAAAAAACGAGAGAGATCGAGACTTGTGAATGAATTTCTTATCTCCGACCCGGTCCGTGAACTCTCCGTGGCCTCTCGCGTATTACGATGTATGCCCGTTAAATTCTTTCTTCGGGCTGTATGAAATCGGACTATCCGAGTTTTTTCTGTTTTTTTCTTTCTTTTTCTCCCTCCTCGGTTAAAACATATATATAGCTGTACGGGCGTGTACGATTGAGCGAACCGTGCGAGCGACTTGATGCGCGTCGACGAAGGGCGTGCGAGTGCGTGCGAGGTTCGTGCGTGCGTGACGACGACGATGATGGGATAGCGAGGGATCGGGTCACTACGAACTCTCTTACTACGTTCATCACGAAGTTGTTCCTTCGCTTCATTTTTTTTTCCTCTTTTTTTTGCTCCCGCTCTCCCGCTCGCGGTTCAATGTCGCCTCGTTCGGGAGACTGTAGCCAGTCAACAACAATGTGTAACCGCTAAAAATACTCTACCCCTCGTTCTTTCACTCTCACTTGTATCCTCACTGTAGAGTTCACTTTTTTCAATTTTTTTTTTTTTCACTCATGTGCTCTCGTATTCGTTCGATCGCGCGCTGCGGGGCATCGAGCTTAGCCCTCTCTCTGGGGTTCGCTCGCCGACTGGCGAAAACTACGGATGACGAAACGACGGGCATTGTTTGCAGCGTGCAGTGGTAAAACGTGCGAATTAGACTGATTTTCCGTCGGGATTATCCTGATTCTTCATTCGGAATTATCTAACGATAGCAGAATCCCGTGGACACGGAGTATTCAAATTATGGGGCTTTTTAGCCGTTAAGCTGTTTGTTAAATCATTATGGACGCCCGACAGTTATGTTTCTTACATCTCACCGTCCCGATTTCACTATGAAGAAGCGAGAAAAAGTATTTATCGACCTCGAAGTAACTCAGCGGCAAAGTTACATGAAAAATTAATCAGTAAATTTTTACGTCGACCGTAAGTAATAATAAGAGAATTCGTCGTGAATTCCAGTCGGAGAGATCGAAGAGAGAGTACAATCGATCACGCGCACACACACGTGCAGAAGTTACGGGTTGGCGGAGTTTGCGGGTGGGGGCGGGGAGGAGGGAGGAGAGGGAGGATCGATCGAGCCACAGGGAATTTGGAGAATCCGGTTTTTGTATTGAGAAAGGCAAGAGAGTCTCGAGCCTTGGGACAGTCTCGCGGGTCTTGTCCTCCGCTCGTTGGAAAGGAGCGATCTTCGACTCTTAAGTCGATTCGCAGTCTCGTAGGTCGTGCCTGCGCCCGGCGATGCGAAAAGAGCCAGCGTTTGTACGGGGAAAAAAGGAAGAAGAAATGCCACAACCCACGAGTGGTGCGTGTCGACGGAGTGGCTTCGGGACTTTCGAGACGACCGGACTCTCTCGACTCTCCTCACCGTAAATGGTGGATCACGAACGACTCCCATTGTACGCTCCCGTCTCGCGCATCATCTCGTTTGTTATCACTCTTCGGCCACCGTCCGAATCTTCGTTCGATTACATAATCAAATTATCCGCGAAATTCGTCATTTTGCTTCCTCATAGAGGAAGCTTTGTTTTGGTAAAAAAAAAATCGAGATTTTAATGAAAACATGTTCAGAATGTTTCGAAACTTCGAAAAACCACATTTAGAAAAAATGTCCGGATGAATCAATTTAGCTTCTAAACACAATATCAAATTTTCACTTTTCTTGCCCAAGTTTAGATTTTAATAAAAGTCTGATAAATAATAATTGAATCGGTAAGTCTGTATCCTAGTTACGGTCGGAGGAAGGGCAACTCGTTTCGCTTACGGTAAATTGGAGTCCGGAGAAACCATAGAGTTTCCCGGGGCTTGGAAAGGATTAAATTACCATTTATCCATTTCGTTTTTTTCTCGCGTAGAATTGGATCCGAATTATTCTGCCACTGCTTATCCGTGTATCGGATTTACGGAGCCTTCTATTTTCTATATTCGAACGGCGATGGAAAACATTGGATATGTAAGGCGATCGTGCTGCAACGGCTGCGTCATCGCAGGTTGTAGCCTTTTCATTTTTATCTTTCTCTTCCCTCCATTCTCATCCATTCTCTGCCATTTGCACAAAAGTCCATTCTGATTCACATATGCGTGATGCGAATGAATCGGCGCCTTCGCCTCGTACTTGCTTCGATAATTCTTTGAACATCCGTGAGTCAGTGTGCGATAATTGTGACGCCACAGTGTCGTTCTCGTTAATCGTGACTCGGTAACTTGTGTAGCGAAGCGGCCGAGTTATGCCGAGCGCCGGCGTCAAATAGTTAACGGCTCGACGTCTCGTCTTTTAAAAGAGCCAATACGATTTATGATTTACGATTCTTACTCCAACGGGCTCAGAGTCGACTCCGGAAGTGACGCGTCCCGCGCATGCGCGCTCTCTTCGCGCTCGATCACGCGGAAAATATTCGACACGACTTTTCTGAGAGGTATGAAGAAAAAAAATTTCTCGTTACCTCGAACTGATTGATAGTCACGCAGAAGCGGACGTGTCATCGTCGTTTCTGACGCTTGAGGGAACCTTCTCGGTATAAACTCACTTCCGTGTAAAAACGTATGAGCAATCGGCAAGTTTCGAATTCCTTTGACAAAATTTTATTTATTTTTTACGATCGCCAATGTAAATCTTAACGCTAAAATCGTAACCGGTAAAAGAACATGCGTGAGGACTCAGAATTAAGGAGCAATGTAGGTTTTTTATTTTTTGTTTTTGTTTTTACATTAACGTAACCTCGGCATCTCCGAAATAGAGAAAAATTAACGTCTCCGAAAGATTCCTTTTGCTCGAAATCGAAACGCTATCTGAAAATAAAAACCGTCGACCGTCGAGGCAAAAATACATTTTAATTAAATTTTCAAAAATCTTTAGAATCGTTCGTTTATCCCCAGTCGTCCGGAAAAAAACCGTTCGAGAGTAAGAGAATTCGTTCTCGACGGGCGCGTGACGTTCCTCGACACGTGAGCGAGAGCCAGCGCGTTCCCCCGAGCGCGCTTCTCTACGTCACGCGGTCACGTGACGGTTCTACGTCGCAGTCGGCGACGACGACGACGAAAACGACAGCGTCGTCGCGTTGCCCCGTCCGAGGTCGCCGTTCTGCCTCCACTTTCCGCCTGCCTCTCGCGACTTTTGCGCCGGGAGTTCGTGGCAACGCTCGCAACAGTCGCACGGCAATGAGCAAAGTAGTTTTTCGTAGCCGCGAACGAAATTTCGCTAGCCAACATCAGCCGGCTCGTTCTTCACCACCCAAAGATCATTTTCTATTCTCCCTCTCTTTTCCCAGTTCATTTTCTATATATTTTGCTTCCTCATAGAGGAAGCTTTGTTTTCGTGAAAAAATTAGTTTTCGAGATTTTGATGTAAACGTGTTCAGAATGTTCCCAAACATTTAAACAAAAAACACATTTAGAAAAAATTTCTGGATGTATGAATGTGTGTGTGTGTGTGTGTGTGTGTGTGTGTGTGTGTGTGTGTGTGTGTGTGTGTGTGTGTGTGTGTGTGTGTGTGTGTGTGTTGTATGTATGTATGTATGTATGTATGTATGTATGTATGTATGTATGTATGTATGTATGTATGTATGTATGTATGTATGTATGCATCCATGTGTGTGTAAATCATTAACGTTCATAATTTGAAAACGGCTTGAGATATCGAGGTGAAATTTATCACACATGTTGAAGGGTCGATCCTCATTATTCGTTCCAATTTTTGGCAAAATCTATGCAGTCGTTCAGATTTTTTTATTTTAATTTTATTGGTACATATCGGCTCGGCCCTTTTTACAGACAAAAATAGAGATATGGACAGAAAAAAAAATTGGAAAAAATCAAAGACAAATCATTCGGGAGTATCGATAATTATTAATAGTTACGCGTCGATCTCCATGAAAAGAGCGACTCCGATTCTGTACGCTCGAAAACCGCAAATGTCGGAGGTACGGAGCCGATGTCCGCGATACGAACGATCGACCGGGTTAAAATAAAGACAGAAGAGCCTTCGCGCGAGATTCTAAAAGTTACCGTGCTGTAAACTCACCCAGCGCTGATGTATGCAGCTCGTATGCGTGGTTTACCCGTCCCGTCTCACATTCCCCCTGGTACCGGATGTGACGACACTCACGCACTTGGCCATCGACGGCGAGCTCTCCCTCTCTCTCTCTCTCTCCCTCGCGATATCGCCTCTTGCCTTCCCGTTCGTAGGCTCGTCGGGGCTCGCGAACAGCTATATTCGACGTACGCGAGAGATCGAGAGATCTCGGGTATGAAATAGATCTCGCTCTTCGTTGATCGAATTTGTATTCTGAAATCAATTTTACATAGGCAAACTTCTAGTATTTTTTTATATCGACTACAAACTTCTTAATAATGCTAATTCACCAACAGCAGCATTATTATATTTATTTATATATACGTTAAAAAAAAAAAAAAAAAAAGTACTTCAATGAATCCATCGGTTTGTTTGTCAAATCGAAGTTACATGCTGATCGTTATTAATTATCCGTATGTAGCCAAAGTTTAAACATTAAATTTTCGCTCTCGATCTATCCGTTTCCCTGGCGCAACAATGAGGCCGTCGGACGCGAGAGGCGCTGGTATCGTCGGGAGGGGGAGGGCGCGAGGAGGGGCGGGGGGGACTACACACGATGCCGGCTGGCGGGTTCCGTCGGTCGGAACGGGGCGGCGGGAGCCCCGAGAACGGCGTCGGCTCGCGAAGCGCGCGCAGTCCCACGCGGACCGCGCGCCTCAACGTCGGTGCGTGGGAGCCGGTCGCCGTAACCTGCGTCCGCGTGTGTTTCCCTCTTCACGTTTTCATACGACGCTGGCAACTTTTCTCACCGATTAAA
>JAPYZC010006339.1:0-13355 GCA_030522665.1 Ichneumoninae sp. A BG-2022a | reverse complement strand
AATCGTCTCAGCGATCAAAATGTTCCGCAAAAATGTACCTTTCAACTCCTTGTGCTTGTTTGCACTAATATTTTGTATTGTGTTGCCTAGCTGACGCGACCCGCACAGCCGAAAAATCACTTTTGCACTCGTAAATCACATTTGGTTTCGGCGAATTGGTATTTTTGAAAACTCAGCTATGAGGTGATCGCATGGTCATAAGGTGATGTCTATAATGTTGCTCACTTCATATGCGATGCGTCCGATCATATGCAGCGTTGCGGGGCCGCTTGTTACAATTGACCCGTATTACTTTTGTCCCCGGTCTCCCCTACGAAATTCTTGATCATCCGCCAAATGATCTCATCATCAGGTTCTATCAAATGAGTGACGGAGGATTTTTGGTCGAATTAATGAAGCTTACGAGGCGGAGTATTTTGTTTGATGATCACGGTCCGCGAGCTCAATCCACAAGGGTATATCGTGTTTGCGCGCGTTTCGATAGAGCGGAATATCAGTCGAAATGACACTTCCACTATCAATAATCTCATAGCCACGATGAAATTTAGCCGAAATTCCGGGAACGTACGCGTCACGTTCTGGGTGCGTACAATAGGAGCTCGCCGGGCTGCCTCGCCCCACGGAATGCCGTTTCAATCAGTCCATCCGTAATTGCGTGCGGATATTGCATCCACGTCGACGACGTGCCAAAGGAACGACGCGGCTTTTGATGCCCGGGTATATCGCAGCCGTCCGTTCGCTCTTGGAACATTTTCCCCCCCTTTACTCGTGTTCACTGCGGTTCGACATTAATCTCGGAATCATGTTTACCCGCTCGAGGTATCATCGGGTATCCGACGGAAGCGGTGCATCTCCCCGCAAACCTGCGACCTGTAATTGACCACGCTCGACTAACGTCGGACGTAAAATTTGCTTCAATCATAATCTAGCTCGCTTGATCCATTCGTAGTGGAATCGGAAGTCTGGTTGCTTTGAGAAAAACCAACCGTACCCCAACCTTTCATCAGGAAAGGTCGGTATTGCGGTTGGTTTTATCAAAAATCGCATAACGACAAACCTCTAGGAGGTTGGGATGAGAGTAAGTTTGGCGCACACTGAGAAAAATATATGGTTGGATTAACCAAGTCGCGGTGACACACGTTCAAAGAAGTTGTTTCCTTTGTACAACAAAAATGTATGTTCATATTGACATATCTTGAATCGACTTAAGCGCATAATCGTTCAGCAGAACAATGCTGCGGTTGTACCGACCAAACAACAGCTTCGAACGTATGTCAACTCAACTTTTGGGCAGGGGAGACCGGGGCAAAATGGCATAGCGGGGCAAAATGAGACAATGAGGACAAAATTCAAATTTCCAATGATTTTTGGATGCCCCATTTTGTCCCAACGATACATCCGAATTTTCAAACCCGTTTTGCCCCATGTACCACCATCACCACCATCCAAAGGTTATTAGAAACTTGCGTTTTGTCTCATTATCCCGTTTTGCTCCGCTGTGCCATTTTGCCCCGCTCTCCCCTAATCCAAGGATTTGTTTTCTCAATGCACCAATCGACAGTTTGGGTTGGGATCGATTGTAACGAGACAATGCAAATCTGACCCACATTCGGGATGGGTTGTGGACCGCAGGGCTGACTAATGCATGCGTCTTCGCTGCTTGACCCTCCATAAAGGACCATTATATAAAGTGACCTAAAGCACACATACGCCGGCAAGTTATTCAAAACTAGTCGGAGCTCCGCCATAACGAACCTCCAGCAGCTTCGGAGATACGCTAGAGCAAATCATAGTTTCGTGTGCATTCGGAAGTTTCCGTAGGTCGAGGGCAAACCTACACGTACGCGTACCAGTGCCCGTACTTCGAACCGATTAATAAATTTGTGCCGGTCGTCGAGCAATGGCAGCTGCAGCGGCAGTTGCAGGACACGCCGGATTCTGTCTATTTCAGGAGGTTTCCATTGTATCTGGAACAATGCTACGTACTTGACAGTTCATGCACATTGTGCCCAATGCCCCTGAGGTTCCAGCAGTGTCCTCCAGACGCAATGTCTCCCCTCCTCATACCCCGTCACGTCCCTTCAACCACCGCCGCCCGTTCATTCCTTGGCCTTCCACGGATTAATTAGGTGCGGTATGGGAAAGCGGAGATTCACGACGGACCAGGAGCTGCGGAGGGAGGTTCGTGCTTGGACCTCGGCTGCTGCAGTGTCTTCCTCTGTTATCCACTTGGAAAGTGAATAATCCTTCAACCGGATCACCGAATTTCGGTGCCAAATCTTTTTCCTACCACCTTCGTAGGGGAGACCGGGGCAAAATGGCACAGCTGGGCAAAACGGGACTGTGAGCGCAAAACTCAATTTTCCAATAATTTTAGGATGCCCAATTTTGTCCTACCGATACGTCCAGATTTGTAAACCCGATTTGCCCCACGTACTACCATCGCCACCATTTCAAAGTTATTGGAGAATTGCGTTTTATCTCATTATCCCGTTTGCCCCGGTGTGCCATTTTGCCCCGCTCTCCCCTACCTCCTCGACATCAGCCTCGAGTGAAAAAGCCTTTTGATATCCGCGAATTGAGGAACCTCCGGATTGAATTAACATTGTAATCTTCGAAGTTTGAAGGGCGTACTCGATACTATCGATTTACTCTTGGGCGCCACGGGCGATAAATTGAGCGCGACGGAGACGCGCCGGGGACGGAGGAGCATCGGCTCAGAGGAACAGGAGGCGACGCAAGAAAGATGCCTCGACGAATTCCCCGTTGGGTACCGACCGGAAACCTTGCACCATCCGACGAGACATTGTTCTCCGGCGGTTTCTTCGACGCCTTCTTAGGCACCCCGCGTCTCCAGTGCGGGATGTCTGGTATTGACCGGACCTCAACGCCAAACGGATTTCGCCGCTCCTTCTTGTTCCTCTTCGCGATTGTAGCTTTGCCCTCCTACCGGCTCCGGTTTCCACTCGACGACGTGAAGAGGAAAAAGTGGCACGCTTCTGGGAAAGCACTCTGCTTCTGGGTGGCTACGGTTCGAGAACAGCGGAGGTTTGAAAATGGAGAGAAACCTTCCCCGCCTAAACTCGAATACCGAAACACACTTCGTTTCACCCGTTCCATCGACCAGAATGCCTCGCTTTGATGCCAACTTAATGACGTTATTAGCGGCGGGTAAACTACGCACGCATTCCCGCGATGGAGTGCCGGAACGATCAAAGGGTCCGTGCAGAAGCATTCTCGGCTGAAGTTTTTATCGTCGGTCCACATGCTTCAGCTACATATAATTTCCCCGGCGAAGCATTCAACTACCGGACGCCGTAAAATCTCTTCCGGCGTTCGTAAAACGCGTTGCACTTCTCGGTAGGACTCGGACAATCCCTGCCGGCGCATCATTTGACGACGTTACAAGGGTCAGAAAGTGGACATCAACTTTTCTTTTCTCTTCTCTCTACCGCGGTCTCCGCCTCGGTTTATGGCACATCTGCGCAGAACGATAAAAGCTAGTGGGTGTATTTTTCCTCCGTAGTCCCTGTTTCGCAACGCAAATGAGGACGTCATTGCGGCAAAAAACTTTGATGGTCCGCTTAGCGTGGTCGTACATTTGATTTTATTTCTATTTTTAACCCGACACAAGCGGTGTTTAAACCGTTTTGCAATAATGACGGGTAGTGGAAAATAAAACTGGCATGAGCGGAGTGTTCGGTTTTTAAATCTAAAATACAGAAATGGAGTTCAAAATAAATATTCCGGAGTGGAAAGGATAAAAAAAAAAAAATGTGCAGCTGCTCTATCGTTGCATCGAGGGTGCTCGTGTGTGTTCGTATAGGTGGTCAGCCGGAGCTTGCTCTCTGCTCGGGCTTGCGGAAGGATTTAATGAATGACCGTGGATAATTCGTTGCCGGCGCCGGGCGGGAAAATTTAATTGCAACTGAGCAACGACCAGAGCGCAACGCCGTTGATACAATTTTCTCTCAGACATATAGAGAATTTCCAATTAGCGGTAATAATCGAATGCGGGCACCGGTAGCTTCGGGAGTCGCGAAATTTTCTCTGCCGAACTGATACGGTTTAACGATAACGATTCGCAAAACGATAAGTTAAATTTATAATCAATCAAGACAAACAGACGCTGCTCGACAATTAATTACAAAATTGCCGAACGCGGCGGCGCACCTCGAGTCTCATTGGTGAAACAAAATAAATATAAAATTTATTTTATATTGAATAAATGTAATGAAAATAATATTACATTTATAAATGTAATTAATGTGTATTATTTAATATAAATAATGTATAAAATAAATATAAAATAAATGTAAAATAAATATACCGACAGCGGTGGATGCGCGATTGGCGCACGGCTCCGGTGGTCTCCCAAGTCAAGCACAATCGTTCGCGGTCAGTGCTTGGATGGGTGACCGCTTAGCCGTGCGCGAGGTGGCGCATCGACCGGTGAGCGGGAGGCGCTTTCTTCTGAAACTTAGGTGTTTCTGAACTTTACTCAAGTGCGGAAATACCGGAGGATCCGTAGAATATCGCCAACTGTACCGACATGGGTTTTCCGCAGTTTCCCTATGTTCTCGGCGAATGCGGCACAGTTAGGGGGAAATAAGTCGGCTGCGGACGCACGGAATTAGAGTAGGTTAGCAAAGTGCGGGTAGGAAAGTGTTAGAATAGATACACGGTTAGGCTAGGGGGGGAGCTAAGGTAAGTAAAAACCCCTAAGGTACCTGGAACGGAACATCAATCAAAAATAAATAAATACAAAATAAATATAAAATAAATATAAAATAAATATGAAATAATGAATTTCAACTCGACGACGATGCCATTGGCGTAGTATTTGCCTGACGTTACGGAGCGATATAGGATACCGAGGATTGAAAAAAAAAACCTAAAAACAACCCGACTATCAGGTACTCGCCCATTAGAGTGCTTTTACGGTGGCTTTTAGCGTCGAACTCGAGTGGCAATTACAATAGAATGCTCGCTTTTCCGGACAAAGGGAATGCCCGCGAAATTACGTTAAGTATCCTGCGCGTACCTCGTAAAACTTACGCCAATCGGGTAATTGTTCCGCTCGGTAGGATTGTTCATTCGTCCTACCCCTTCGGATGTCCCCTTTCCATTGCTGTACCTACAGGCTCAGCATGCTCCCGCCCAACTCCCACCCCCTCCCTCCCCCCGCGACCCCTTTCAATCCGCGAGTTTCTCGCTGTACCGCCCGCACTGCCAATGCGTCCCGGAGCCGGTTTTCCCACCGGGGAAGCCCTGCTTTATTTACGTCCAGGCTTTTACGCTCGATCGTGTCGGCGCTCTCTCTGTGACCACTCGCGGAAGGGCCGCGCGACGAGAAGCGGGGAAACGAGAGGAACGAATGAGCCACTGTATGCAACTATCCTGTGTTTCAGGTACCTACCCCGGGGTACTCGTTAATTCCACGAATCCACCTAGTCCCGGACAAGGCAGCCGAGGATTTTTACCGGTCAACGGTGCGGAAAACGCCGGCCCCGGCCAATCGGCGACTCGATTGCATGTCGATGCGCGGAACCGGAGACGGACTTTATTTTGTATTTTTATTTTTGTTAATTAATTCAAATTAATTCGAGCCGTTGAGTTTTGGGCTTTCCCGACAAGCAGTTTTGCCGCATCGGTAATGCAGAGATGCGCTGGTCAAAAATGCGAGCGAATCTACCACAGATTCGGGCAGGGACGTGACGGTAAATATTTAGTTACTCGAAGAGAATATTTTAATGCGCCAAAAATATTTTCATGAAATCGTCCAAAAATGTTGTGAACTAACCAATTTTTTAGCTGAACTAACAAAATAATTATTGAAACGACTCTGATTGAATCGTTATTTGATTCAACAGTATTTTTTTTATCAGTGTTTGTAGATAAAAATGTGATGTTCGCTCACTTCGAGCGGGATGCGCAAGTGAGCGAATACCGCGCTGGATGATTTACTTCCGCGACTACTGACGCGCCAAGATCGTCTGCAGTTCGTCCGACTCGAACGATGCTGGCCATGAATCGTTAGCAAGTAAATGACAACCAATGCTGTCTTCCTTCCGCACTTCCTTCCACGCTCGAGGAGGAAACCTTTTAATAAACGACCAAGAGACACTTCAATTGAAATTAAGTAAGTTACGATTTGGGTAGGGACGTTATTTATATTTATATTTATATTTATATTTATATTTATATTTATATTTATATTTATATTTATATTTATATTTATATTTATATTTATAGTTATATTTATATTTATATTTATATTTTAACGAGTTTTTTAAAAAAATTCGCTAACCGAGCAGTCCTGCGATATGAGTAGAGGGTAGGTGGCACATTGGATGACATGAGATGAAATTAAATTTAAATCAAAGATAATATAAAATAAAACAAAGTGAAATAATGCAATAAAATTAGTAAAATTATGGGCGGCGCAATTCATCTTAAGGCTGCAGTTCAAATTAATGTATCTTTTAATTCTGTAAACTAGTGTATTTAATGTACTTTTTTAAATGTCTAAACTATTATACCTTATACCCAGGAGCTCTTATATTTAAGTCTTACTACACTGTAAATATGGGCTGTAAAGGAGAAATCCGTCAAATAAATTAAATTAAATTAAATGTATATTTATATTTCCGATTGAATTACTTCCGATGTTTCTAGAGTTGGTGACGACCAAAATTTAAAGGTTTTTTTAATAAAATCTCCAAATCTCCAAAAATCATTGTTGAAAAAAATCGTGGCCATATCAACGCGAAGTACGCCGTTTCCGTGACTACTAACGTGTCGAGTACGTTTGTAGTTCCTCCTCCTCGAGCGACGCTGGCCATTAATCGTGCGCAACTAAATAACAACCAATTCCGCGCTCGAGGAGGGAATATTTTAATAAACGATCAAGAGACACTTCAATTAAAGTTAAGTACCAGTCGACGCAATTCCCGGACGGTGCGGGAGGAAGGAGAGCTCGGACTTCTCGAGACTCTCTCGTCGTTTCTTCGCGGTGCTTCCAGCAACGAGCGAACGCTCGCGTCGACGAACGGCTGAGAAAATTCCGCATCGCGCTCCGAGACGTCTGAGAATTTTTAAGTCTCCTCTTTCCGCTACTTTTTCCCCGGCGCTTTATTTTTTATTTCTTTCCCGTTCCGCTTCTTTAGTCGTTAAGCACGAGAATTGAATAAAATAGCGACGAACGAAAAAGAAACTGTGCCCCGTTCCTCGCCGGCATCCGAGTCAGCAACCCGAAGTGTTGACGTTCCTCTCCGCTCTCTCGGTTGTTATACACCGCCGTGAAAGTCGCGAGAGCTTTTCACTGTGCAAGCTCGGTCGGCTTTTCGAGAAGCGATGTTTGATCAAGTGGAGTTCGCCGAAGACTCGAGGAAAATCAACGACGTTTTGTCGATGCTCGCTGTAGGGAAGGAGAGAAACTACGTAAGTAATTGAAACGTCGAGGGGTCATAAACGATAAGCTTCCTTCTGTGCGATATCGTCTTGCTCACAGCGAAACGTTGATGCGAGCATTTGTTCGGCAAACATTTGCTCGTACATGCGGAGAAACAAATATATAAATAAAATTTATCGGGATAGCGGTAACCCTGGAGGGAAGTAGACACAGTACCGGTACTGGCCGACGTTGGGCCGATTCTGGCCGAGCGCTGTGCCAGTACTGGGCTTACCTAATCAGAGTGCAGACCCGACTATCTGCGGTGGAAAATTTAAGATGCAAATAAAGCGAACTTTATAATAATAATTTGCGATACAAGTGCGGTAAAGGGAACTTTATACGCACGCTGTGAAGTGAGTGCCACTTACTTAACAGCCCGCGTATGATGTTCGCTATAGCGCACTGGTATCGCGTGATGTTTTCTGTAACGAATGCAGGACAAGTGCTACTCCGTGCCTTTTAATTGCGGCGCTGTACAGCCAGTGTGCGTAAAGTACGCACCCAGAAAAAAAAAATAATTATTTGATTTAAATAAATATTTACTTAAATTAAGTAAATAGTTACTTAAATGAAATATATATTTATTTAAATCAAATAAATATTTTACTTAAACCAAATAAACGATTGCCGTCAAATAAATAATTTTTCTGGGTGCGGGAAGCATGCGTAAAGTCCGAGAAGCGTGGGTAAAGTACGAGAAGCGTGGGTAAAGTACGAGAAGCGTGCGTAAAGTACGAGAAGCGTCCGTAAAGTACGGGAAGCGTGCGTAAAGTACGGAGAAGCGTGCGTAAAGTACGAGAAGCATTCGTAAAGTTTCGCCACTCTCGGCAGGCACGAAAAGTAGCACTTTTCATTCATGAGTCACAAAAAATATTTTCACTAAATCACTGAATGAGAAACGTCCGGGTGCGAACGAAACAAAACCGGATTAAAAAAAACCTGGGTATGGGAAAGAGAAAAGCACGAGTAGGAACGTCTCGTACCTGTTCGCGCTTTTCTCGAACGGATTCTCGTGCGGAGTCCCTCCTGTTCGATCCGCAATGAAACCGTGAAAAATATTTTCATTGCGAACGACGAAGACGATGGAGATATCCGAACGATCCCGGGCGAGGTCCTTCGGAACTTACTTTTACTCGTGGCGGAAACGCTTCGGCGTAACTGGTTGCCCGGCTGTTTCTGGCTTCCTTCCACGAGCTTTCGTTTCCACCGCATCGCCCGACTCTCCTCGTTCCGTTTTATGAGCTAAATTGAATTTTACACCGCGGTTTTCATTCATTTTGTCTCGCGCGAAAGGTACGAGCCGTCTTAGCCTCGACGGTGTACAAGCCGAGACGAAACGGCGATTGAAGGAGGGAGGGGAAGGGGGGGGATGAACGATCCTGCTCGAGCAAAATTGTCGGGTGACATCGTGGACCAAAACACCCGCCGGGCGAACGACGTCTTGAGAGACGGCTGACAAGGTGATTCATCTTCTTAGGGATTATTATTGTGGCTCCGGGAATCGCGGACGGGCCTTTCACCTTTTCCTGGCTCCCGTTCAATCCCCATCGGTGTCACACTTTTTACCGCGTCGCGAATGACACACGCCGAAGGATAATCGTGGGGAAAAGAAACAACTGCTGGCCCGAGAGCAGTCGGTGCTGCGGGCTTTTCATCATTACGAGGGCACTGCATTTTTTGTTGTTTTTTTCTCGTCGACAAAATGCCCTGGAAAATTCGAGACCGAAGCGAGGTTTTCGAAATCATTTTATTTATTCGCTTTTTATGCGCCCAAACTCTTGGCACTTCCGCTGTTCCGACGCATCGACAATCTCGGGCAATTTTTCCAACTCATATATTTTCGACGCAAAAACTACCTTTATGCGTCTATTTTTTGGCTTCCAAGATTTTTTGCATGATAACGAAACGGAAAATGCGGTTGAATCAAGTAAAGTTTCGGCAGGGACGCGCGAATGAAATTTTAGCTGGTCGCATGAAATATTTTAATGCCTGAAAAATATTTTGGTGAAGTGATTCAACATTTTTTTTTTTACTAAACAATATTTTAGCTGTACCAACAAAATATTTATTTGAACGTGTCTGCACGAATCTATAGTTGATTCAACTGTATTTTTTTATCAGTGCAACGCGACAAAGATGCATATGTTGCATCACGGAACTCGATTTTTTGACATAAACAATAAACAAGTTTGTACTTTTTACAACAACTTGATGTTCACAAAAGTCCAAATTAAAATTGTCAATGACACGAGAAATAAAAAGCCAATTTTCTACATTGAAGCCTGAACAGTTTATCGCTTATTTAACAGAAATATTTTTACCAAAATTCTCATTCCGATTTTACGAAATTATTTTTTACCCTCTACTTGCTTATTTTCCGCTGCCAACTTTGTTTCAACCAGCGAACGTGGCGTTAAATAATTCACCCGAGTAATTGACTAATTACCGAAGCGAAGGCGTTACATCGCCTCAAGGATTGCAGTGACTTTCTCGAGTGAGAAAAGTTATTTGAAAAAAATATATACACGACCAACTGCGAGGCTTTCACGATCGTTACGCCGCCGTGACCCCATTAAGCATGCTTTACAGCAAAGCATAGCCGGATCGTTACTGCAAATTAATAAAAACAAAAAAGCGAAACGTGCGCGATCGCTGAAAGCTGTCTGGTATATGCAGAGCGGGGAATCATACCTGCATACGTAACAAGACGCTCTTGTGTATGTGCGCATATCCCGGTCGCGCGGTCCCCGAGCGAGTTCGACGGAACCTCCCCCCCCCCTTTTCCGTGAAAATGTGTATCACTTTTTACAGTTTTCGCGTTCGTTATACGTGGGCAGCAAAAGCAGGAAGAGCAGAGGGCGGATGATCGCGCACCTTTTGTCTTCGCTGGCGGTTGAAGTGGGGCACACAAGCAGTTTAAGGGGTGGAATTTTTTTTTTTTTCTCCACAACGAGCAGCTAAAATATTTTTGGCGCCGATTCAGCGTAGACCGTTGAGTGGAATTATTCCCGGGGGAATATTTCGGGAATAAATATTTTTCGCGAAGAGGCGAATTGGATTGGTCATCGAACAGCTTCGTGACCGGAAGTGCCAGCAACGATTCCTTGCAGGTATTTTCGGGCTTTTTTTAACCCACAACGAGCAGCTGAAATATTTTTCGCGAAGAGGCGAATTGGATTGGTCATCGAATAGCTGCATGACCGGAAGTGCCAGCTCGCATTTCCTTCAGGTATTCAATTTTCGGCCTCAAACGGGAAGATTGGAGGAATCAGCTTCTTTTTTTTGCGTTGTTTTGAAATTGTATCGCTTCTTCTTGTGGAAGATATTATGGGAATAGAGAAAATGTGCAGGCAATGGGTGAATTAAATTCGCACCGTTTTTGTTTCAGGCTCAGATTGAATGGCCTATTTACATGGAGGGTTGTTTCGTCGCCAGAGCTCGTTGAATTTTCTCGAAAGGGCTCGAACGCGACAAAAGCTTCAGAGTGCACAACAGCGAACAGAACACACTGCAAAATACGGTCCGTTAGTGTGAGGCGCGAGGGTACAAGAGGGAAAAAAAACTGTAAAAATAAAAAGGTAAAAATTAAAACCAAAAAAGAAAAAAAAAAAAAAAAAAAAAAAAAAACAGAAAAAACCATAATCGATCGAGAATTCATACCAGCGAATGGTGAATAATTTATTTCTACCAAGTTCAGTTCCAGAAGCAGCGCCGGAGTCTGAGGCGATTTATTTACAGCACAGTGGCTAACTCTGTGGAATTCATATGGGCGGCCAAGTAATGTTCAGATTTTTACCGATATTTAAAAATTTTATCGACTCTTCTCACGAACCTTACTTCGGGAATAAAAAAAAATGTGCCATCGATTGACAAATTAAATGCGTACTTTTTTTCAGACTCACATTGAATGACCCACGGGAATTTACACGTGGATTAGTTTCGTCCCCAGAGCTCGTTGAATTTTCTCGAAAGGGCTCGAAAGCGACAAAAGCTTCGGAGTGCACAACAGCGAGCAGAACGCACTGCAAAATACGGTCCGTTAGTGTGAGGCGCGAGGGTAGGGGAGAGCGGGGCAAAACGGCACACTAGGGCAAAGCTCAATCGTCCAATAATTTTTGTATACCCCATTTTGTCCCAACGGTACGTCCGGACTTTCAATGCCGTTTTGCCCCACTCACCTCCACCGCCAGTCTCCACAAGTTATTGGAAAATTGCGCCTTACCCCGTTGTCCCGTTTTGCCCCAATGTACCATTTTGCCCCGCTCTCCCCTACAGTTACCATCAGAATTACACGGCAGGGTTTCCGCGCATGCGCGGTACACAAGGGCACGATATAGCGCTGGCGGGTTTTGTGCCTCATGCATTTAAGAAGTCATAGGGGCGGCAGAGCGAGTGTACCCTTTATTCACTCGACGACGTCGTCGTCGTCGTTCTCATCCGCCCCCTTCGACCTCTTTTCCTTCCCGTTGTACTCGTCGACGCGAGCACGTTTCACCGGCTCGTGAGAAGAAGCGGGCAAAAGTGGATGGGATGCGAGCACCAAATGCTAACCTACTGCCTAACTAGAAGTCTCCGTGCAATATCCATCCGGCGAGTTATGCACTCGTCGTCGTGGAAATAAGTCACGCGCCGGTGGACCTTAAGCTCGGCGGAAGAGGCGGATGGGAACGGGGACATTTACGGTTGCAACAGTCGAAGTAATAAGAACACAGCTAAGAAGACACGGCGCAACGCGTCACGGTGCTTAGCCGGGCGAGAGGTTTGCCCCCTTATCGTCCTCGCGATTTACACGAAATTCGACAACCGGAAAGAACCGGAAATCATTTTTGATGGACGGAGAAGTTAATTGAATGACGTTTCTTCCACTCCGCTCGAGGAAAAACGGTGGAGATCGATAAGATCGATCGATTTGGAGAGTAACATTTTTAAATAGTAGGGGAGAGCGGGGCAAAATGGGGCAGCGGGGCAAAACGGGGTTTTCGGACAAAACTAAATTTTCCAATCATTTTTGGATCGGACAAGGTGGTAAAACTGGGCAGAAAAGCCTGATGTATCCGATAGGGCGAATTCGATTACGACACTAGTGCGAGAATTTTTTTTTTATACGCGTTTGAGTTTGCTGTACGAACAGAAGGCGGGTGTTAGGAGAACGAGCTTAAGAGAACGTTTTTGCCACGAGTATCGTACAAAATTCAGATTCTTGGTGTTCCCCGTGGGGTTTTTCGCTCGGCACTACTTTCGCGTCCGCGACTGTGAGGCGAAATATTGTTCGGAAATTTTTGTTCCTGGTACAAATTGCTGTTTTTATCACACCATTATTATAATGTGTTATTTTTGTATAGCTTCATATTGCTTATTGGGCAAAACTTATGCGCAAATGTGCACACTTGTATATTATACTATTATAAAAAGGGCTTGGCCCGTATATAACATAATAAATAAATAAAATAATTTTCCTTTTATCTGCACTCTATGTACTATGTAGGGGAATGCAGGGCGCAGGGGAATAGAACATAAATGTTCACTAATTTTTAGATGCCCCATTTTGCCCCACGGTCTCGTTTTGCCCCGCTTTTCCCTACGGATAGCTTGATGTAACTTTTATCGCTTTAAATCGGGTCCTCGCGCAGAAAAATAAAATGTATTTGTTCGGCGATCCGCAAGTAAATATTTATTTGATCAACGATCCGCAAATAAATATTTATTTCATCGACGATCCGCAACTAAACATTTGTCAGATCGACGACCCGCAAAATAAATATCGATTTGAATTAAATCTATATGTTTTAGCGAGGCGCCGGTCAAATAAATAATTTTTCAGGGTGCTCGTCGGGCCTTTTCCGTACCGTGTCATCGCGATGCTGAAGAATGCATCCAGGGACGTTGTTGCAATTGACCC
>JAPYZC010006338.1:0-16996 GCA_030522665.1 Ichneumoninae sp. A BG-2022a | reverse complement strand
TTTTTTCAGATTTTTTTCTCATCGAGAAGTGTTTGTAATCTTTGTCTTTTTTCTCTCGAACTTAAGCGGCGTCAGTCATTGTGCTAGTACTACCTTAATCTTCAAAAATGCTGTAATTTGAAACCAAAAGGTTTTTGACGATCAATCAAAGCCGGTGACGTTTTAACATAAAAAATGCAGCGTTCGCAATCCCTCGCCAAATCGGTTCGTCGTCGATAAATCCAAATAGGGTTTTAGCATTATCGCCGAAAAGAGCGTTGCTTCCTCCGTCAAAGCCCTTTCCAAGCCCTTTTTTTAATTCCCAGTGATTAAATAAACGTTCGACTTTGCCCGTAGGGCGAAGCCGATTGTTGGAAAAGGGCGAGCGAGATACGAGGTACGAAAGTGAATCCCGCGGTAATTAATTTAATTATTTTGCATCAATAGAGTTGGATTAGTCCAACAACGACGCCGTTGAGTCGCCCTTTTCGTTTGCACGGCTCAGCGCGAGGGGAGAAACGGAAAGCTATAAAGTAGAGCGTAAAAGGATTCCGTTGTAATGATCAAAACATCCGGATTACATTTCTGGACAATCCAACTGTTTCGTCGCTCAAGCGTCTCAACGGAATTCAGTCAATGTTTAATTTTGACAGTTGAACTCGCGCGCATTCATGCAATAAATCATATCAAAGAGTGTTTTGAGGCGTGTTCTCGAATTACACGACATGCCACTCTGCAGAATTCTTACAAATAAGCTTTATTATTCAGAATCTATATAAACGTCTTTCTACGACCCAATGGAACAACATAGTGCATGATGGCAATAAAGCTGGAAAAAGCTGAAAAGTTCCACGGGCAAATGAAAAACGTAAGAACGAATGAAAATGAAGAAAAAAAAAGAAACAGAACTGTCGAGAAACAAAAGCGAGTGGAAAGCTTGGTTGCGTCAAGGTACCGGAGCCGGGTACACCCCTGGCTTGTACCACCGTTTCCCTCCGTATACTTCCTTCGTCCCTCGAGCTTATCTCATTATTCGCGAAAATAATGAGCTCCGCCGGCGCTTTCGTTCTCTGCAGTGCTACGGTCGAGGGCGAGCCCGGGCCATAGGCAACGAGAGACCGCTCGTTATTAGTCGCCCGGCGAGTTTTTGTACATCATCGTTGGTGCCATACTGGCAATGCCGGGCTAGCGGCAGAACGGGAGCTGTAACGAGAACATTTTCGCATTTCTTTTTTTCCCCTCGCTGTTCCCCCCCCCCCCCCCCCCCGCCCCCTCATCGTTTCATCCACGAGCAGGATTAATCAGTTTCACGGGGAAAGGGAAAACGGATTGGTAATCGTCGTCGATGAAAGCCTGTCTACCTTGGAAGGCTAAAAAAAACCACCCCTGAATGCTATACGGAACTGTACCCTCCCCTACCTTCGCGTTTTTAATGACCCATGGCAGATTTTCTTTAAATATACACAAGCTATAGTCTTTCTGGGTAGCTTTGTCCAATAGTTTCTCTGTTGGCTTTCGATCACGACTTCGGCGAAGTGGGTTTGCCTGTATCAGATCGGTTCGTTCGAGCTCGAGAGCGTAAGGGCGATTGGACAGATATGAATAATCTGTGTAATATAATGGTAATGTTTTTTTTTCGTGTTTTATAATTACATACATTTTCAGTGTGTGATACTTAATAATGCTATATAAGTGGAAGTCTTTCTGGGCGGCTGTGTCCAACATTTTTTTCTGTTGGCTTTCGATCACGACTTCAGCGAAGTGGGTTTGCGTGGATCAGATCGGTTCGTTCGATCTCGAGAGCGTACGGACAATTGGAGAGATATGAATAATATAATCTGTGAAATATAATCGTAATTTTTTTCTTGTTCTATAATTACATACTTTTTCAGTGTTTGATACCAAATAAAGTTATATAAGTGGAAGTCTTTGTGGGTAACTTTGTTCAACATTTTCTCAGTTGCCTTTCGACCACGACTTCATCACAGTGGGTTTTCTCGATGTATTCGTTGGCACTCGCCAGCGTACGGGCGATTGGAGAAATATGAATAATCTACTAAATGAATTGTAATTTTTTTTAATGGTTACCATCGCCATTATTATTATTAGCGACGTTACAATGCTAATGGTTTTTCTTATTTATAATTACATACATTTTTAGTGACTCATACTAAATAAAGCAATATAGCTTTCTTTCTGGGTAGATTCGTCCAACATTCTTTTTGTGACCTTTCGATAACGCCTTCGTCGAAGTTGGTTTGCCTGTATAAGATGGGTTCGTCCGAACGATTCGACAAATATTAATATGAAATATGATCGTCATGTTTGTTTTTCTGATTTATAATCACATACATTGTCAGTGTTTGATAGTAAATAATGTAACATAACTGGGAGCGTTTCAACCTCTTCCGTAACACGTATAGGAAAATGTTTGACCGACAGTGAAGGGGTTAAGCAAAGTCCTTTATACCTTTATTTGCATGCATCTGACCCATCTGTTAACCTCTCGGGGCTCTAAAAAGTCTTTCATGTGTCCATGTGTCCATGTACGGCGCGGTCCTCGTCCAAGAGTAAACGGCTGACGGCTTGACTCGGCAGACCGCTATTTATGATTATTTCAGATCGAACTCGCTATCCCTATTCAAGACATGACAATACAATCTACCACTGTGTTTATTCGTCGAGGTAAATGTTTTCGTCCGCTATGGATCGTAAATGTTAGTGATGTTTTTTTTCGCTTCGTGTAATGCGGACGTGTGCAAGGAGGCACCGGTTTTCGCTCGAAAAAAAAGGAAAAACGATGTTTTCCACTTGTTCCAGTCGAATCCAATCGCCGCGAGCCGATGAACATCATCGGGGTTATCGTAGCGTAAATTCGCAAGAAAATGTATTTCCCTCTCTGTGTTTTCGCTGGTTATTTTTCTCGTTACGAGAGACCCACAATACCGCCAAGACGAGGACTGTCGTTCTCTCGGCGCCTCATTATTTTCACGCTACATCGAGAGCCCCGAAGGTTCGATAAATTTTTCATTCATTTATTTACTTGTTTGGTCCGAACGGGTCAAAAATGAAATGACGAGAAATATATTTTCATGAGAACGCGACTTTTCAGACATACCCACATCCCGATTTATTTATTTTTCACGATCTCTCATTCTCCGGCGGGTTGATGTGTTCGCGTTGAAGTTTCTGCTCGTTCACTCAGGATTTTTCCCTCGACGGGACTCAACGATATCGCTTTCCTCTCGCGCGGGAGGCTCGGGCGATAACGTAACGGGGTCGTGCTGATAGGTGAGATATGTAAATTCACGAAAAATGTATGGTTCCTTCGGCTGGTGCGGCACTTTAACGTATACCAATGAAAGCGGGTGATTCTGTGAATTTCGTTTGTCGAGTATCGAGGTTTCACCAGCACCATCATCGACGTACGCGAAGCGTAGAATTCTCCTCCACCGGGGATGTCGGCTGTATGGTTTGTCATGAGGGTGGGCGGGTTGCACAGGGCAATCGGGCACATAAATGGAAATGAGACCGTTCGTAGTGAAATTGAATGTAGAAATTTCACCGGCACACAGAGGTGGAGAGAGCGAAGCAACCTCGGGGGCCCTCCGAGCTGGCAGTTACTGTGCTCGGCCGAGCCCGTGGTCTTTTGCCTGGCTGACTGGCCACGATTCCACCTCGCCAGTCTCAATTTGTCCGCCTTCACAGAAAGAAATAGAGAGAAGAGTTTTCCCCCCGTACTCGGTTCCCTGGCCACAGCCACGGTCGATGGTGCTTTTTCGCTTTTCACATTTAAATAATTTCTTTGCCGCACTATCCGTGCTAACCAGCTCCATGGTCGAATCGCATGTCATTAACGGGTCTTCATTAAGACCATGTAAACTTTGATTTACACACATGGGTCGGGTAAAAACGGGTGAATCGGGCGACTTGGTTGCGCTGCCATTATTTTCCACCTGACAAAAACTGGACTTAGTGTGGGTCATCACTTAGCGAGAGCCCTGGTGGACATTTCAGGGCGCTACGTCAGGTCCTGGATAAGCACCTGAACAACTATTGAACACGCCTTTTTTGGCCTGATCAGACTCCCATGTGAGGTTTGAAACTCATGCTAGAAAACATTCTATTTTGTTACGATCATAGGTATTGTGAACAAAAAACGGGGTCCGCCAATGGATGGTACTTTTTCGCTTCTCACATTTAAATAAGTTCTTTGCCGACCTACCCGTGCTAACAGCTCCATGGTCGAATCGCATGTAATTAACGGGTCTTCATTAAGACCATGTAAACTTTGATTTACACACATGGGTCGGGTAAAAATGGGTGAATCGGGCTACTTGGTTGCGCTGCCATTATTTTCCACCTAACAAAAACTGGACTTAGTGTGGGTCATCATTTAACGAGAACCCTGGTGGAAATTTCAGGGCACTACGTCAGGTCCTGGATAAGCACCCCAACAACTATTGAACACGCCTTTTCTGGGCCTGATCAGACTCCCATGTGAGGTTTGAAATTTATGCTAGAATACATTCTATTTTGTTACGAACATAGGTATTGTGAACAAAAATGGGCTCCGCCAATGGATGGTGCATTTTCGCTGGTCCCATTTAAATAATTTCTTAGCCGAGACCCCATGCTAACCTGTCCATCGCCGAATTCCCTGTAATTGAGGAGTCTTCTTGACATCCGTGTAAACTTTGATTTACACGCATTGGTAGGGTAACACCGGGCGAATCGGTGGACACGAAAGAGACCAAGATACTTATACTTAAAACACGTATAGGGTAAAAGTGGGGAATATGGCGCGGTCCATACATTATTGATTTACGTGTTAATCGAGGTGGACCATATTCACCACTTATACCCTAAACATACTTATGTTTTTCTGTATCCAAGGTGGACATCAGCCAAGGAAGGCTGATATTAGCATGATATTTCTATCGATTCGCCGATTTAAATTCATTGATGTGTTATTTCCCGCATGAACTTTCTCGCATGGGAAAAAGCACGTTCAATTAATTTGATCATTGAACGCGCTCGTGAACACATGGACGATTATTTTTAGCGCCGAATGATACGCATTGCAATACGATCCGACTGCACGGGGATTGGGATCCGCTCGTTCTCGGACCGGTCGTGGTTATAGAGTTCGCCTCATCTGTCGTCAAATACGTTGTCGAATCGGTGTTCGTTCGCCCGGTCATATAACGCTGGGATTCGTTTTAATGCAACGTAGCATGCACATCCCGGTAAAACCCAGTATACCCCGTAGTTTCGCGCATCGCACGAAACAGAGAATCGAGCTCTCTGTTCGAGTTTCACGAACCTTTATTTCCACATCCCATCTGGACCATGGAGCAGATGATCCGGGACAACGTGAAAGGAGTTCACGTGACGATTGGGTGACCGCATTTTTTGTTTCCGCTGTTGGCGCCGAATAACGACTTAACCAATCGAGCGCTCATTTTCATTCATGAATACAGTGCACACTAAATAAAATTCGTTCGATGCAAGATGGTTCCATATGCCGGCAATGACAATCCACTCACTGAGAAAAAGAAATGGTTGGATTAAGCAAATGTGCGATGACATACGTTCAAAGGTATATTTTGATGGTGCAACACATATGTTTGTTTCAATCAATAAATTTTGAATAAATTGAAGCAAATAATTGTTTAACAAAACAATGCTTTATTTGTACCAAACAAATAACAGCTTTGAACGTATATCACTGCGACTTTTGGTTAATCCAACCAATTTTTTTTTCTCAGTGCTTGCTACGACAGAATCCTTTCGCGTCAAATGGATTCTATTTAGGGGGTTTATGCACAGTAGGGACATATATATATATGGTTACGGCCGAGCCAATAAATAACACCAATGTTAGAAAATTAAAAGGGACGGTGTTTAATAAGTCAGAAAGGCCTCGTGGTATGTCCGGTTCGTTCCAGGTCTTAATCTTGACTGTCAAACTACGATCGTACTGAAGTCTCGTAATGTCCGTTCAACTGGCGGATCGAGGCGAGCGGATCCATTTCCATTCCCTTGTACTCGTATCGGCCGATAAATGAGTTATTAAAAGAACTGATTCCGTTACAATCTATTTATTTAATATACTATTATAACAGAATTCGATGGATGGACCTACCTGCCATAATACATACGCGCAAAGTAATTCTTGCGGATTGCGTTAGTCCACTTCTGAAATAAGAATGAATCTCAGAAGATTGTCCTAATATAAGATGCGTCCGAAGTACCGAAGTTCTATTTATATACGAGGATAGCGTGTGGAGTTTGTGGTCGAACGAGCTGAGTGGCTCGGCGTCAGGTGAGCGGTCACGAGGAAAACCTCACCGACGGCGACGACAACGTTATGACGATAACCACGATGGCCGTACAAGTGCGAGCCCGTTAATCCTACAATTCCATTACGCTGAGTCCCGGCGGGGTCTCGTAAAGTTTCAACCCCAAAGCAGACGAGAAGAGCTCTTGGGGCTCGCCATAATTAGGTACTCTCGAATGACTCCGTCCCCATTCACTCGCTGTGCCGGGAAAGAGGGATTTCCGCACGACCGTCTACCCGGATGACGACGCGCCATGTATAGACCGTCGTGACTAGCAAAGTTCCACCATCATGTTCGAGCGATACTTTATAGTGTACATAGTACTGTCGTGTATTTATGTCGTATATAGTTTTAGCGTACATAGTGCAGTCGTTTATGACTTTCGCCTAGCTACTTCAACAGGAAATATCCTTTCCTTTCCGCTTTATGAACAGCCGAATTGCACAACTTTCAACTAACCGAAGAACGTTTTTAATTTACATATTGACACACGAAATACCAAATGGCATCGAACCCTTTCGTGACCCGCGAACAATTCTCACTACCGAAGTTCCGCCATCATGTTCGAGCTGTACTTCATAGCGTACATAGTGCAGTCGTTTGTGACTTTCGCCTGGCTACTTCAATAGGAAATATTCTCCCCTTTCTCCTTTATGAACAGCCGAATTGCAAAACTTTTAATTAACCGAAGCACGTTTTTAATTTATGTATTAACCCACGAAATTCCAGATGGCATCGAACCCGTTCATGAGCTGCGGGCCATTCTTCGTTGTACTCCAATCTCGTGATTGCTTGTTTAAGGCACTAGCGTAAGGATTCGGTCCAAAAAAAACAGGTTGATTTTTTACATTTTTTTACACGGGTATTAGGCGGACAAGGTCGCGTGTTTACACACAGTTAGTACAAGGTGTCATGAAGTTCGATTTTTGTAATAAAAAAATATTAATTAACAACGGGTTGATTGTTAATACACAAAATTGATTCGACCAATGTGAATAACCAAAATTGTACTTTTAGAAAAGCAATAAAACTATCGAATGACCGGATACTTTTTAGAAATGTTGAAAATCGGCCTGTTTTTTTGGGTCAAATCCTTATGCCAGTGCCTCAATGATCCTCAAGAGCGTCCTTATTTCAACATAAACCAGTAACCTTATACGAGGTATAGCCGACGTATAACCGTATAGCTTGACAGAAACGAGTCGCCGGAGACGTTGGACAAGTCGCGACTTACACATTTAACGATGGTAAAACGTCAATTAGGCTCACGTGCTTAATTCGGCAGAGGCTCTCGCACGATTTTCCCATTTATTTAATTCCCATGCGATGGTTGCGAGCTTCATCTCGTCCTGTACACGTACACCGCTTTTTGCCGAGAACGTACTGATACGCCATATCTTATGTGCATTCAGAAAGTCTCCCGGCGCAGAAACGCACCGTGATAAACGGCATTTCTGGATTGAAAAACTCATTTTCCGACTGCAAGTGACGTCACAAAGTTTGTAAAAGATTCATCGGCGGAGCAAGCCGTGCTTCGTTCCACAGTTTGCTAAACAACAGTGTCTTCTACGTTCTCATGTTAACTTAAGGAGATTGGAGCGAGTGGTGTTCATTCCGCCTAAATTCACTTCGGAATCCGTATGAATTTTTTCAGATTCTTATCTTTATTTTGACTTTTGCACATTTTTCCATGTAAAAAACAAGAAAAATCAAAATAAAGAAAAAAATCTGAAAAAATTCATACGTATTCCGAAAAATGAAACAATTTGTTAATAACATTTTGAAATTATTATTATGCAAAATGAATCTTTTCAGTGCCTATAATAAGTATGATTTTTTTCAGATTTTTATAACATTGGTAAAGGTTTGCAATTCTTGCCCGAATTTTTCGAATTTAGGCAAAATGAACACCACTCACTCCAACTTCCTTAATAAATAGTTGCAAAGACGTAGTCTCCATTACGGACCAATAATTCAGAGTCGATTATGGAGTAACGCACATTGGCGTGCGCTGGTACGACGTGGAAGAAAAACTTGCAGCAGCCACTGGTCAACCGGTGCAATGGTTATTCGCTCCGCATGACGCTCTCGCGGCCTGAGAGCCGCTCATAATTCACGATAAAGGAGCGTGAGGTACGAGCCGCTGCTCGTGCCGCTGTTCACCCGGAGTCCAGTGAGCAGCTCTTAGTCCGTGCCGGTTGCCGAGCCCACATCCGCACAAACGCAGGTATATTAATGTCCGAAGGTGTAACGGTCCTGCATTGCATGTAAGAGGATGATTCGAATGAGAGAAATATATAGGTGACCCAACGCGGCAGTTAGCGCTCTTACTCGGTAAACGATTAATCCGGCTTCGAATCCCGCTGATCACGATATGTTTTCTGTCTTCGGTACTTCGCACGCCCATCTGCGATGGCGATATCTACAGGTCCTAAACTCTTCACTTGATCACCAAGGGCAGCAGCGAAAGCCAAGCGACCTCAGCAACCGAACGACTATCGGTGGCCAATAGTCATCGAATAACGTGGATATCAGAGTTTCGTTCAATGAGAAAAAATAACATAGTAAAAGTAACAATACTGACTTTATACCATCAAAAATAGTTCCCACACCCAGAAAAATAATTTATTTGACGGCCACCGTTTATTTGGTTCAAGTAAAATATTGATTTGATTTAAATAAATATTTATATCATTTAAGTAACTATTTACGTAATTTAAAAAAGATTTATTTAAATCAAATAACTATTTTACTTGAACCAAATAAACGGTGGCCGTCGAATAAATTTTTTTCTGGGTGCAAGGGGAACGTTTACATTTTACAGTTATGATGTTGACAAAAAATCATGGTTGCAACATTAATTATAATTTAACCAATTGAATATGTACTATCAAAAACTATCTATATAGCCGTTCCTCCTGGGAACTATTGGTATAGTAGAAAATACTATTATTTTTCTCAGTGTTGGTTTGGCGTTTTCTCTCCCGCGTGCATCTCTGCTCCATGCAGGACCGGCTGGCCGCTCTTCTGCTACATGAAGACAATTTAATGGCAAATTACAGCTGTTCCGACGAAATTCCTTCATAAGCATATGATGGAATTTTGTCGATGCACAGAGAAAAAAAATCGATTGAATCAACAAAATGTGCGCTTACGGGTGGCAAAACAAATGTTTGATTGATCGAACTAACCGGCCGTCGAATCAAATGTTTTTTTACTTACTACGACAATTATTTCGTTCGATCAACCAAACATTTATTTCGCCACCCGTAAGCGCTCGTTTTGTTGACACAATTGGTTTTTTTTTCTCAGTGTGGATAAGCAAAAGGATATCATTTGTTAATGGAAAATAGTATCAAATATCTAGATGGTGAATTGACAGTACAATCGTACACCATCTTTCACGGAAGAGCATTAGCTGCAATACATAAAAATCGAGCAAAAATTACGGATTATTCTTTGAAAAAACTGAACGGATATCTATATGTACAATCTTACACCACGCCGCCCAAAGTAGAAACTGCATTCCAGAGACAGGCCCCACATCCGTACGGTGGGTCGCTGACAATGCACCTTCTAAATCGGAATGAAACCCGATGAAAGGACTGAGAAAGCGAAAGAGAAAGAAACAAACAAAAAATAGGCTGCGAAGAAGACTCCGACGAAACAACGGAAGCTGTAACCTTCCACTATCTCCACCTCAACGCCAGGGAATTTCCTTCCCCATTTTATCCACTCCATCCCTTTGGCTTTTTCGCCGCCGTTCCTCTTTCTCCCCCTTTCCGATATCAAGAAACCACCGACCCATGTGCTTCATTGTTCCGCATTCCGTGCTTTCGCCCTTTGCATCGCTACACATAAATACTGCGAGTATGCGCGGCATCGCCACGATGTCGGAATGAAACTTGGCATTCTGTTTATGCATAATAGTTAATGGTCTTGGCAATTTAACTGAGATCCAATTAAAGAAATGGTCATTAACGTTTGTCTATTTCGCTCCGCGGGTGTAAAGGGGTCGTGTTTCGCCGTATATCTCGGCCGTTCCTCTCATCCTCTATTCTCCACGGAGGTATAACAGCAGGCAGTTGCGTCCTGGAAATCGCCAGGTGGTATCGCTAAGTCGACAAATTAAATACCGCTTTCCAAGCGGCAACGGGTTCTGGGTTTGGGTATTACAGGGTTGTTGGATAACTGTTATGATTTACTTTTGTGCCGCGGCGAAGACTCTCCAGTGGCTTGCACACTTATCTGTCGGGACGAAAGTTCAAGCGTGCATTGAAATAGACTCGCAGCATCTGACCACATTTACAGTTACGACAATGACCAAAAATTATAGTTGTAACTATAATTATAGTTTAATCAATTGAGTATATACTGTCACAAACTATCTATATAGACGTCCCCCCTGTGAACTATTTGTTATAGTAGGAGATACCATCCTTTTTCTCAGTGCATGTTCTACGTGACGTTTGACGATTGGCTCATTTTTAAGACGTCAGTTTCGATCGAACTCATGATCGATGTTTGGGCTGAATTTCATTGCGTGCTAAATTTCTTTTTAAGTCGAAGTTAAGATCGAACGCAGACCGAACTTGATTTCCTTCTTAAGTTCGATTTACAGTCTGAACTCAAGATCAAACTTGAGAACGTAATTAAGTTCAAAATGGAATCGATCTTAAGTTCAAACTAACGTCTTAAAATACGACCCTTAACAAAAAATAACCATGACCCAAAAACAAAATTCTTTACGGGACGGTATTTTATACGATACTCTATTTTCGACCGGAAAATAGAGGGAAAAAAAAAATTGAAATTCATATTTCTGACAAACGTATAGATAGAACCTTTCTCACCGCCCATTAGCCCGCAGCAACTTTTCGGTGCGGCACGGGCCTCTCTAAGATTCAAAGAATATTTTTCCGTCTCCGAGTCCTCAAGGTTCCGTGTCTGTCACTCCAATATCTCGCGGTACCCCTTCGGTCCCTGCGGACTTGGCTTTCAGGGAGCAAGGGAGAGGCACGTGCGACGTATGACCCGAATGAAATTCCCGTGGTCAGAATATCCGCGCCCCTCGCGCGTTCAAACCTCCGTCATCCCTTCCTGTCAAGATATTTCTCTCTCGCCATTCATCCTCTTTTTAGGCTCTCGCGATTACCGCTGCCAGCGTCGCCTAACGTGAGAGACGTGCGAGCAAAAAAAAAAAAAAAAAAACAGTCAGCCTTATACCAGATTTCAAATGACGCGTAAATATTCGCTCTGTGGAATCTCTTAAGGCTGTGCTTGCAGATATCACACCCTACCCAAGTCACCGTTGGTATTTCCGAAAAAGATTCCCCCTCTCACGGCCCTTCTCTCGCCTTATTGCTTCGCGTCGCATTGAAATAACGTGCATTTCCAGAGTCGCGAGCTTCGTCCCTCTGCGGTCCGGAATCGCCCTTCTTCTTTTATCGCGCATTTGCCAGACCCACGCAGTGTTTTTCATGTAGCTGCTTACCGTTGCCACGGACTCTCGGTTCCGTACACGAACTTACGAGCGAATTATCCAAAGCGTTCAATTACCGGGTATATTCATGATTTCCGGCCCTTCCACCCTTGAATTATGCATAACTCGTATTTGGCGGTGCGTATTGCGGGCATGAATAACAATGCGAGCGAGCAGCTCTGCGCTCACTGAAAATAGAGCCATCTCGAGCGGCGCGCGTTGTTTTATAAAGACCCATCGCGTTTTTATTCCATACGAGATATAAGAGTTTAAATTTGCGTGAGCCATCCATTAAGTTCTCGCATACTAAATCATGCGGAACAGCCATTGCACCGCTGGCTCTCTTGTGCTCTCGCGGACACGATAATAGAATGGAAAAAAAAATGACTTTCTTTTTCATTGAAAATACGGCAATATGACGATGTAGCTTGTCGCTCCTCCGAACTTTTTTTTTCATGGCCGTCGGAGGGATACCGCGACATCGGAAACATCGTTCGTCTCTTGTACGCGACGCAGCGCGGGGACCGCGAGTCTCGAGTTGGCTTTTCTGGCGCGTACGAAGCGATACGAGCCGAGGTATAAGTTACGTGGAACGCACGTTGGATACGTGAGGCACGCGCGCACGTTCGCATTATATGTACGACCGGGAACTTGTCGCTTTTTTTTTCTTCATTTCGCCTCCTTCGCTCTCGGTTCTTTCATCGTTCGGTTGAGGCTCGTAGCCGGCCCGCGATACCTCGGCCGGCGACAAGATCGAGAAACGCAGATACATCCACAATCTCGGTGTCACGCTGGCGTCTTAGTAAATAATTCATCGAGTTCAAAGTACCCGAGGAGGGCTCTCCTCCCTTCGGATGTATAACGACGAGAGCGTCACACCGGGCCGGCATTGGCACGGCGTTGGCCGGTGTTCGGCCAACGTCGACCAGTGCCGGTCCTGTGTTTACTCCCACTAGGGTTTGTTCTCTCGATCCAAACATTATAATCTACGGCTTATCTACAGGTGTGTTTGTGTATCGGTTCAACTATTCCGCTAATCCGGTACGATTATCGGAAGAACTGGACGGACATGGCTGGTGGCGGATATCGCAGGTTGGAGACTCAACTTGCTCTCCGGTTCGATCCCGCTGCGAAGATGAGAGACGGGTTGAAATGAGCTTTTTGGTCCTGGTTGAACCTGGAGGGAACGTCGGACTTAAGCCGGATCGTCGCAGTGAGAATGAATGAGAGTCCACATAGTTACTCAGCTCGGCGCCGGGAAACAAGTCTCCATTTCGCTGCCAAGTCACGTCGGGGGATCGATGGCTCGATCGAAAAATGCGTCGAACCGTGGAGACTCTCTTCTATTCTTCCCCTGCGTTTCTCATCGTCGCTGCGAGATTCAATGCCTTTCCTCTTCGATGCTGATTTTTCATCGCCGCATTCTTGGCATTTTCGGCGGCGCGGATAAATTGACGATATGAATATACTTGTCACGGTTCTTTAACTCGTTTGGTATTCGCTACGGGTTCGTTATCGATTTCATCCAGTCGGATCGTTTTTTTTTCGTCTTTTTAATTTATGTTTGAGAAAAAGCGTATTTATGCGAGCCCAAGAATACATGCATGCTTTTTTTGCACACTAGAATTACATGAATTATACGTATTATTATTTGTTAGCGTGGCATAACCGAATCGCACTCTTTTTTCGGTCAGTCAAATTTTTCACATCAGCTTCGATTTGTGGAGAGTTTTTATTGCGTCGGTGAATTTCGACAAAACTTACTGGGATTGTCAAATTATTGTACTGATATTTTTTGAGTGCAATCGGGCAGTAAAAATAAAGAAATAAAAAATCTCAACCTACCAGCTCGGGAAAATCGTTTGAACTCTGGTACATCCAAAGTTACTTCATCCATCATTTCTTCGTACGTTTCGGAACGAGCATCTTCCAAGAAAAGGCGCACAAACATCGTAGGCAAAACTACAGATTCGCCCGAGAGAATTTCCGATAAGACGGTGATTTTTACTGAAATCCATCGAAAGTCTCGCGTTGCTCTCAAAAGCAACGTTCGTTAACTTTTCTCACAATTGCCTGTCGACTCTTAATATGATGCCAGATCTTTCACCGTGCTCGTTGGTGAGTAGTGAAGAAACTTGCCCGATGTAACTCGATTCGATTCGCATCGCGAAACGAAAACAGTATCTCCGAGCGGGATAACCTTGATGGAATTCTACATAAAATTGAAAATTCAGTAAAAAGCTCTGCAAAACCGGCAAAACGACGAACGTTTCTACACGTTATACGAGTTACACGTTACACGTTATACATCTATCGAACTAAAATCACACACGTATAGGATTTTCAGGTTCTGCTCTCACATGTTTATTCCTGAATCTGAAGACTAATTCAAACCTCTATTACATTTGATGGAAGAACTCGACTCCACCCCGAACTACTTGACATACGTCAGAGGATGTCTAATAATAAATTTGAAAAATGACTTCCCATAGCTGAGTTCTTTCATTGGCGATAATCAATAATCAATACATCAACCGCGCCCAGCGTTTTGATTTTCTTTCCAATACCCGTCATACACCATTCGCGAAAATATTTTATCTTTAGATTTCGGTCGTTCCTGATACTTGTCACAGGTCACTACACAGGCTCCTCTTCGTTCCCTCATGAGTCACACGGAATAGTTCCACTGCCGTTGATAACGGTAACTACAATAGACGTTTCCACGTTTAGTTTAACTACCCTGGTCAGCATGCAAGTCTCAACATCCTAGGGAAGAGCGGTGCAAAATGGCACGGTGAGGCAAAACGGGACAGTGAGGGCAAAACTCAATTTTCCAATAATTTTTGGATGCCCCATTTTGTCCCAATTGATACATCCGGATTTTCAAACCCGTTTTGCCCCACCTACGACCATCGCCACCATCCAAAAGTTATTGGAGAATTGCTTTTTGTCTCATTACCCCATTTTGCCCCGGTGTGCCATTTTACCCCGCTCTCCCCTATGTCTGCGGCGACATTTGGTGGCTGGCTGGACGAGGAAGCAAGTCAGACACTATGTCCGGCTGACCAAGTGAGGAATATTCCGGACACGAAGCATCTTTAATGTAATCGCCTTCCATCCGCCTTTTACAGTAATGAAAAAGTCAGAAAGAGGATTATAATCAGTGGAGGAGACTTCCCTCATATTATTCACAAGTGTTTTGCTGAAACGTCTAGAGTGGAAGTTGGTACGTCGGGGGTTGCGGAGAAACGGGGGAACGGCAGCACACTTCCTCGTAGATCACAGCCACCGTCGACATAGAGCTTGATTCACGACGACGCGTAGTCTCGATAATTAAACGCTGTCCTCGAGGATTTCCCTCCAGGCGCTCCTATTCATTTTCCCACCGCGCATGGGAGACTCTTAGTTGTCGACGAAGAAGCCAGACGTTTTGACGGATTTACTCTTGGGTGACACAGCACGCGATAAGACCGCCCGAAGGCTTCCCCGAGTCCGGTTCACCCCTTGCTCGAGGGACCGCTCCAAGTTGTTCGGTGCTGTCGTTGCTGGTACGAGCTCCATCGCATCCACGCGTAGCTTCTGGAGTCTAACGGATGCGACATTTACCGAGCGAACGAGGCGCTTGTAAATTTAATTTTTCTCATATTCATCTTTGATGTACCTTCAGTGGTACATCAAACTAACTAATAACTAATAAACGACATCACTAATGCCGTTTTGAAGGCGTGGGCTGTACATGAATATCAAAGTGGCCTCTGCGCCAGGAAAAAAATTATTTATTTTGTGTTCATCACGTACAAAGTGTTGTGGAACACGCGAGGAGCGCTGATGTTGCTGGGTTGGTCAACTATTCGAATAATGAAGAGTACACAGTGAAAAAGATCCGATAGAAATTACCATGAAAGTGGTAAAAAGCGACGGAAATTTCAGCTATATGGAAACTACGGCGAAATCCTCGCACATGTTCGTATTAAACTTTACATATTCTGCTAGAAAATATGGTAATTTTCGCTGTTGCAGATATTACCCGAATATCCCGTAATTTTTGTTACAGTACGAGTTCTTCGTACCAGAAAATTGAGTAATTGGTGAAGTGATCGCGAACAGTTTATTTTAGGTTTGTAGAAAAATTTGATCGACGGAATTCTCAGTTTTTATCCATGGAATTCTCAGCTTCAATGCACGAAATTCTTAGCCGGATACGCAAACTGTTGTCAACCTGCCTTCTGGAAAAAAAATTAGCATATGAGTTGAATAAGAATTGCTATCGTCCCTGTCAAATAATTTAACATATCGCTAATGGTGACGCTGTACCATTAATTATTAAATTTACCATATCGCTCGGTAGTTTTTCCGAGATCCTTCTCTCAGTTACATCCTCATTAATTTTTATTTTTGCTTCTCCAATAAGTAACTCTTTCCACTGCAGCGTCTATAACATCCCGAGACTTCCTGTTCCAACGAGGAAAAAAAAATTGAGTGGAAAAGTCTTGGAAAAGCCACCGAAAGGTGAAGCGGGGGTTTGGGGGCGAGTCGGACGGAAGATAATGGTCCCACGGGAAAAGGTAGAGCCGATCATCGAGGCCTTTGAGGAGCTCTCAGTTTCCGCGCCCGAGACCGGAACTCTTGCGTCTTTCTTCTCTTTTCTCTCATCCCACCCCACTCCTCTCTCAACTTCTTCTGTTTCACCGAGCACCAGACGACCAAGCAAAAGATCTATAGTAATACCCCCTTGCCGTTTCGATTCTACGCTGTAAAACGACAAACTCTGTATACTATCGTACTATACTACAGTGGAAAGGCTTCTTATAGATCGTTTTGCGTTTTTTTCCGATGCTCCGGTGAAACCCAATATCACGAGGACGCGCCTGACCCGCGTTTCTCCTTGCCGATCTGAATGCGAGGAGGACGATGGCCTCTGTTCGCTTACCGATCTCATTCCGCAGCGACAATCCTGAAAGAAACGCCCAGACATCGTCAGGTCGAAGCAATTATGTAAATTTACTTCGAAGATCAAGATAAATTTCAATCCCGCCCGAACAATCCTGTCGTGTATAGGGGAGACCGGGGACAAAAGTAACAAAAATCACCAGTGTACCATTAACCTAGTCTTAGGTATTTAGTTAAAAAATTTCAAGCAGAAAGTAGCACGGAATTGCGAACACCGCCCCTTTAAACACAAACAAAATTC
>JAPYZC010006337.1:0-15988 GCA_030522665.1 Ichneumoninae sp. A BG-2022a | reverse complement strand
GGGATCATTATTATGGACGAACAATCTTATCAGCATCTTCCATATGCTTGATTTTTTTCAGATTTTCATCCGATCGAGAAGTGTTTGTAATTCTCTTTTGTTCCTCTCAAACTTAGGCGGCGTCAGTAATTGCGCTAGTACTACCTTAAGCGATGTTTCTGTACCTGCTCAGAACTGACCGCCAGTTCCGGCATTGTTGGCAACAGTGTTGCGCCAATACATAGCCAATTTGTCATGCGCTCATGGGAGTGTATTGTTTTTAATTAGGAAAAAGACTCACTGCAGTAATTTTTATGCACTATCCAGCGTACAACAAAAACCTTGCTCGATACATGCGTAATAGCAAAATCCATTGCAGCTTACAGTAACTACCAACTTCACTCGTAAGCAGCGGTAATTCAATGAGGCAAGTTTGCAGCGTGAAGAGCGTGTAGCTTTATCCACACGAGGATGCGGCGCGGAGTCCTGCAAAGGGAACGGCTTCCCCTCAGTGATGCGTAATTTTGCGGGATTCTGCCTTCGGGCTGGCTCGAGCATCTCGGGCGAGATACGCGGAGCTTTTGAGCTCGATGACATAGCCGGGCTGCCGCGAACAGCCCCGCGTTTGTTGTTGTCGAGACCTCCGAGCATCCCGTTCCACTTTAATTTCTCTCCCTTTCTCCACATTTCTCCCTTCCCTTTGACTCGAGCTTCAGCTTGATAGCGTTGAGCGACGATGGAGCGAGGAATGCATATTTTTCAATTACTCCTTTTCTCGGGCAAAAAAGTGCTCTCCGTATATATACACGCACAATCGCCGCTACGACTGTACAGCTATTACAGTACGGCCACGTTAATTACGAGCACTCGAAGGATATTATGGAGAGAGTTGGACGAACTTCCCGAGCAGAAATTACCGTCGGGCTGATATTACGTCCCTATCAGGCATGGCCTGACTCCTCATCAGGTCCTGATAAGGCACCTTTATCAGGCCCTGATCAGATATGTAACGCCATGGTCCTATAAGGTCCTGATCAGGCTGCCTGATCAGGGCCTAATCAAGGTGCCTGATTGCCGCCTGAGAAAAATATAATACATTTTTTTATTTATTAGCTTTATTTCATCGGACTTGTGAACCTTTTATATTTATTCTTCGGATTAAATTAACTAATTACTACAATCTAAAGCGCGGAAAAATTCATTTTTATTTAACTCATGGTCCAGCGACCTTGCCAATGGGGACGGCTTTGTCGGCGCCTTAACCAAGTCGGCTATCCTCAACTTGAGAAACATAATGTCAAATTTGCTTTTAAGCTCCGGTAGAAGGATATACACGAGTAAATCAACTTGTACAAAGTCCCTCACACGTGCGTAGCCGGCGAAAAATAAAATTCAGTGAGAATTTTGAACACTTTCTAATGAGATAAAAACGGAAAAAACCAATTATATGTAAGATGCTAGGAACATTGATTTTGTATAATAGTAATGTAAAAAAATTGCAGTATATAAAAAATAAATGTTCAACAAACAATCATGGAATCTTTTTTTATTAAATCGATTGAATTATTTAAATTATTTATTTACTTATTAACTTATTACATTATCCAAAATTCGTTGCAAGATTTAGTAAAAAAGATTTTCCAACGTAAGAAAATTCTATTCAAAATTCACGTCAACTGTAAAAAAACCGAATTTATTTGAAATTAGAAAAAAATGTTAACTTATTATTTTCTAAAAGTTTATTTTTCAAATACCTTAGAATCATTGTTTGAAATTTTTATTACCCTAAATCAATGTTTTCCAGGCATACAATATGCAGGCTTGCCGGATTCACCTGCTAAGGCCCTGATCGGGGTACTATCAGGCTAGCCTCGTCAAAAGCGAAGGATATCCAGTCAGGTGTCCCCTACGTGTACGTTATCCTGCCCTGATCAGGCTGGCATCAGGCTCGCCTCATCTGAAGTGAGGATTATTTAGTCATGCTTCACGATCTGCACCTTATCAGGCCCTCATCAGGCTCGCCCTGGCTGTACCTTAACAGGGCCTGATCCCAATTTCTGCTCGGGATTATTTAGTCATGCTTCACGATCTGCACCTTATCAGGCCCTTATCAGGCACGCCCTGGCTGTGCCTTAACAGGGCCTGATAGGGTATCAGGCAGCCTGATCCCAATTTCTGCTCGGGTTTGCGGGTTAAAGTTATAATTTCTGTTTTATCATCGCAATTTTCCGACAACGATGTCGCCTTTTTTCCTTTGCTCGTTTCCATCGAGGTACGCGAGCTTTTGTTGCACCGTACGAGAAAACCTCCCTGTATTTTCGACTTACGAGGTACTCTTCGAAGCGACAGAGACACATTTGCGCAGACATGTAGCGTGTGCAACGGAGAAGAGTCATTGCGTCGGAGACTCGTTACAAACCCCTGCGCCCATATTAACCCGTGGAACTGCCGTCCGACCGGGGCTTTATTGCAGCGAACCGGAGCTCCTGAAATAGGAAAGTTCGCTCATTTGCCGTCCACTTCGCTTCCGCTGCTTTTTTTTTCTCACCGACTTTTAATGCTCGAATCTCTTCCCTCCGGCGAAACGGTAAAATTTTTGCTCCAACGAACCGAATGTGCCATGTCACGGCGGACAGACAATCATTAAACTTCGTCGATGGCTTCGATAACTGATGGCTCTTCTCGTTTTGTTATTTTTCAGTATTGAAAATGAAGCTCGAGATGATGGATCGGGAAAAGGGGCTGGAGTTGTTCGGCAAGCTCATCCGAACGAAGAAGATCGAGAATATGCAGGGTGAACACCCGAGTTCCGGCCCCGAGCCCGTGCATCCAGCCGAATCAAAGCAGAAATTACAGGTGAGTCCTACTGTGCATACCATTCGATTGATCGTGAGTTTAGCGTGGGGCTGGTATTGGAACACATACCATCGCAGTATAAAATTATTTTGTAAAATCGGAATACGACGAGACGTAAAAATAAGTTTTCACCTAGAAAAATAATTTATTTGACGGCCACCGTTTATATGGTTCAAGTAAAATATTTATTTGATTTAAATAAATATTTATTAAAATTAAGTAAATAATTACTTAAATGAAATAAATATTTATTTAAATTAAGTAAATAATTGCTTAAATGAAATAAATATTTGTTTAAATCAAGTAAATATTTTACATGAACCAAATAAACGGTGATCGTCAAATAAATTATTTTTCTGGGTGTGTTAAATAAGTAACAACCTCGTTTGTTCAGGTTTGAATTTTAGAAACCTGCCCTTTTATTTCTTGTGTAATTAACAATTTTAGTTTGCACTTTTGTTTGTAAAACTAAGTCCGGACGGTGCGATCGAAAAATTAATTTAAAAAATTACGGATATTTGTGGACAATACGTTGTTGTAAAGAGTAGACACTTTTTTTACTGTGCAGGTGTGATTTAACCATTGGCACGGCTATAGATTTTCCAGTTGCTGAGGCTCTTGTATTCGCCCGACGCTCATAATATAAAAAAATTGTACATTTAATGTAACGGGCTTGAAGTTTTTATACAAATACTGACACATTCAATTTAATGTAAATTTGTGATGAAAAAATAATATACTTTTTCTTTGAAATTAAAGTCAATTATTGGATTTCAAGTACTTTTATAGTACATTTAAAGTATTACTAATGTTTTCAATACACTGAACATAAATTTTTCATCGTCATTGTACTTGAAATTTAATAGACCGGTTTATGAATAAAAACTTCCACTACCAGTACATTAAATTTCGTACACTGAAAAAAAAAATTTGCTTGCGGGCGGCCGGAGAAAAAAATGTTTGTTTCAATTGTACTTTCAATTCTTACAATTTCATGTGATATTGAAACAAAGACAGCAAGACTGTCAAGGTAACATGTTATCATTTCAATCCGGTGTGAAATTGTACGAATTCAGAGTAGAATTGAAACATCGTTTTTACTTCATTGGCAACCCGCAAGCAAATTTTACTTGATTCAATGATATTTTTTTTCTGTGTACAAATTTTTTATACAGTTCAAGTCAGTATCCGAGCCCGGTATTGAGTCGGACCCGTCATACGGGCTCGACGTAAAATGTTATCGCTGCGCCTGTACCGCGCACACCATTGGAGCCTCAGACTTCATAGATTCATGGTTTGCAAATATTATTAGCCACAGAGCACCCTTGGAACTGCTGCTTCCTTCTTTATTGCGAACAAAAGGTCCGCTCTATTCTTTCCGGGTAAAAGTTTCTTGGAAAAGTTGCTCTTGTAAATTGCGAAACGGTGGAGGTAGATGAAGCACCGGTTGGCTCGCAGCTTGGCCGACACGTCGCTGACGATGGAAACTTTGCTAATACACGAACCGTTCTTGTCTCTAAGCTCCCACATTACTTTTGCAACCGAGATACTCACGCATTGCGCTTTCTCATTTTTCCTCGAGCGAACTTACTTGTCGCAAGAAGTGAAGAAAAGTTTATCCGAAGTACTATTCAATCGCGTCGGCCGTCACTGCCAGGTTTCTCGTTCTCGTGGAATAAAAATACAATGTCTCGCGGGCCATTCGACGACGGGGAAACACTTTCCAGCAAGTACGATGGTCGTCCACTTTTTGTTCGCCAGTGTCGCATGACCCGGGTAAAACTATTGTTGGCCGCCAGACGTAGTTTCGTGACGGTTTGATTATAACAATCCGCGTGCACCGACGAAATGCCAGTGAAACTTTAGCGAGCTTTTTTTGCCCGCGGCGGCTCGCCGATCACCCACCGATGAATGAATCGCGTGTGACCGTACCCTCTGACCCCCTTTCCGCAACCAAGTGTATGCACTCGTCGGGCAGCCCGCACCCTCGACACCCCCGATCAGCCGACGGAATTTTCGTCCCGTCAGCGCTTTAAGATAAGAAACTGAGCCTGATATGGGGTGTGTGTGAAACATGTTTTTTTTCATTCTGTTTGCAGAAGTGCCTGACGACTCTGGACCTGACGTCCCTCGGGGTAGGCTCCTGCGTAGGGACGGGGATGTACCTGGTTGCGGGCATGGTGGCGCGGAGCGTCGCTGGCCCGGGCGTTGTAGTCTCCTTCATTATCGCAGCCATCGCTTCCATTTTCTCCGGTTGGTATTACGTATGCGAACACTGCTCATGCAGATGTCAAACATCCACGGTACTCCTCCGATGGTAACCAATGACGATCCAGATTTACTTGGAGACCTTCGCTTGCGACTTCGACAGCGACTTTTCTATACTGTAAAAAATGTTATGAAATTTACAACACGTTTAATATTCAAAGTTTCATTAAATATACAATCTCGGTATATGAAATTAGAATTCATATGCATTGTATTTGAATTTTAACAAGGTAGTCTTAAATGCAATACCTGTATATTAAAATTACCGGTGATGGCAGTGAAAATTAAGACATCCGTATATGAAAATTATTTTATTATTACAAATATTATACAAATAATATTGTTTATAGAGGTAACGCAATATTCTTACATACGTGTCAATGAAATTTCATATGCTGTATATGTATAAAACTTCATATACATTTATGAATTTTCAAACAGACATTTTTTACAGTGTACTTTTGGAACTAAAAATCACAAGTGTTATGAAACAATGAATAAGGCTTTTTTTAAAGAATTTTTTATAATTTTTTACCACTTGGATTCGGAGATACATGAGCGTAAAATTGGGTCAATTAGCATGAGCTGCATATGGTGCCGAGTTAAATGCAACATTTTTTAAGAGCGATGTATGCAGGTTAAGTCGGAGTGATATGGCCATCGTTTTTTTAAGGAATTTCATACGCAATTTCTCCGATTTTCGAAGTTACATTTACAGACGCGGTTAAAAAAAGTGAATATATTCACAAATTTTTTTTATGCATCTCTTTTTCATGCAAAATTATAATTTAGTATGTGTTTGGAGCACTAGAAATATTGATCGAGGAATTTCCGGCTACTTCGAAATAGGGATTCACCGCTCGTATTGACTCTTGCGCGTGCAATCTTCAAATCTGTTGTGTAATCGGATTGTATCCACATATATTAAAAACTGTGCGATCGGCGGGGTCATTAATTTGTTACGTTAAAATATATTATGCGTGGTCATCTCACCGTGATTTACCATATTTCCAGACTACTTTATTAGCATTTTTTTTTGTAAATTAACATTACTACATTATTAGGAAAATAGGTTAAAAAATAAACCGAGCTGTGCCCATAGATTTTCGAAGATATTGCGAGTTAAAGGAGCTTCGAATCTGTATATGGATATATATATCTAGGCCTCAACCACTGCTACTTATATGTCCCCACCACCCCCACCATCAAGAAACGGCGACAATATAACATATTCCTTCTGTGAGAAGGATTTGGTAAAAACGACCGATCACCTAAGAAAAATTACCACAGCACATAGTAGTAGGGAACCAGGGCGCCATCTATGGCGGACAATCTCAGATTTTCCAAGAATTTTTACCACAATATCCAAGAAAAATACTTATAAATCCGGTACTTCCTACCATAGGTGGCGCCCCAGTACCCTACTACTATGCGCTATCCTTCTTTCAGTGATAAACTTTACTATCCATCCGCAGTAAAAACGGCAGTGAGTCTCCTCGTACACTGTAAAAAAAAAAAAAAAAAAAATCGTATGATACTTAACGAACTGATACTGGAAGTTTTTATGCGCGAACTGGTACTTTAAATTCCATTTACAATTATTATGAAAAACTAACTTCAGTATATTGAAAGCTTTAGACATACTTTACTTTTTAATGATTTACTTTAATTTTACTATATATGTACTCTAAATCCAATATTTTTTTTTTTCATTTCACTGTAAAATTTCATTAATTTTTCATCACAATTGTACGGTAATTTAATGTATCATTTTCTGACTGAAAATTTCCAGCGCGGTGCATTAAATTTACAATCGATACGTTACCGTCGACATGAAATTTATTGAAAAACCTATACATTACCCGATTAATTTTTGATACGTGCGTCTCAATGATTCATTGCTGAAATTTAACTGTCCGAATTTGGCTCCGCGAGGAAAATATATAAATTAAATGTAAATAGGGTAAAAACGAATAAAACGTTCTTCCACGATCGTTCCGCATTAAACGGGACCTCCACATTCGGTGCTTTTACGCCAAGTGACAGTGATATATTTCCAGGAGTGGAAGCCGTGAATCCAATAACGCTCATTTAGCGCTGACATTTTATCCTGTTACGTATTCAGCGAATAATCGCGTCCCATGACTATTCGCCGAATGAAAAATTTGTCAATCACCGTCCGTGATGTGCGACTATAGGATCGCCGTCACGATCGGTATTTCGTTGTTGTCGCTATATATTTACGGAATTTATCGACTGGCGAAGGAGATGGTATACCATTTGGGCGGGCGCGTTAGCCCTGCTAAATTCGTTATAGCGCCGATGATGCTCACCCCTCTTCGTCGCTGCTATGTCCCCCCCCCTGCCCCCCCGTCATCCGTAATTAATTAGTTACCACCCGCATCGTACCACATAGATCTGCAATTAATTACCCGACACTGCCGGGGATGACGACGAGTTGATAGGCTGCTCGACCAATGGGGCATATATTCGAAATGGGCAAACGGCGAACAAGCTTGCTGCTTGAAACCCGCATGTTTTATCACGTTGTTGTGTGTTTACAATCGAATTATTATTTTGTTTCAGGAGCGTGCTACGCCGAATTTGGCGTCAGAGTGCCTCACACGTCCGGCAGCGCTTACATGTACAGTTACGTGACAGTAGGAGAATTAATAGCATTCATAATTGGATGGAACATGGTGCTGGAGTACCTTATAGGTACGAGTGCGTGTGCCTGCGCCCTTAGCGCCTGTCTCGATGCCCTCGCCAACGGGGCGGTTTCCGAAGCGATAAGCAACAGCGTCGGCACCATTTTTGGTGAGTCACAATGAACGATGATTTATTCTATGACATAAATTTTACGAGTGTGCAACGGTACGAGGTTAAAAAATAATTCCGTTAAAATCGCAATATTACAGTCGACTGTAATTTAATCGAGGACAAAATCGCAATATTACAGTCGACTGTAATTTAATCGAGGACAAGAGCGACAGTAACGAAAACATCGGGCTTTGTAAGAATACTTTTGCATTAACGATCTCTGAACAATAATCGTATAAATGCTAATGTCGGTTACTTTGCAAAACGGGCCGCATTGCGCGTCGGCACAATTTTTGGTGAGTCACCATGAACGATGATTTATTCAATACACAGAGAGAAGGATCTAGTAAAAACTACCGATCAAAGAAAAATTACCACAGCACACAGTAGTAGGAAACTAGGGCGTAGAGTCTCCGATTTTTCAAGAATTTCTACCATAATATCTACGAAAGATTCTCCAAAATTCAATACTTCCTATAAATTCAATACATAGGTGGCGCCCCAGTTCCCTACTACAATATGCTATTGCAATATCTCCCAGGCGATATAGTCATACTTACTAGGTTCTTCCCTCAGCGTAACATGAATATTGCGAGGTGCAACGTTACCGGGCCGAAGGAGGAATTCCGTTAAGATTGCTACATTACAGTCGGCTGTAATCAGATCGAGGACAACACCGGCAGTAATGAAAACATCGGGCTTTGTACGAATACTTTTGCCTTAACGATCTCTGAACAATAGTCGTGTAAATGCGAATGCCAGTTACTTTCGCAAATGAGTCGCATTGCGCGTCACACTATACGGCGTCATAGAACCTTGAACTTTCGATCATAAAGACCCTTTCCGTATACTTAACGACGAGGAAGGTGGCGGGAGCTTGTTTGGGACCCGCTTTATACTTGACATCCTTCCGCGCGACCCTCCGCTGTTTAACCCCTTTATCATCAGCCACGGCACAGTCATCGTCCTCCATGAGCTGAGGAAGAACTCGCTGATCGGCATTCGCCTGTCTCCCTCCGGCCAATGCGTCTCAATACAGAACCTGCCAATCACCGCGCTTGGCTCGTACCGTGTTTACCCTTTAAGCCTACCCTTCTTCTGAGCGGGCTCATAAAAAAGGGAAACGACGGAGGGTGCGACAGGATGCCGAGGAAATTTACGACCGTCTTCTCGTTCTCGCCGGTCGGACTGCGCATCTCCGCCCCGAGCTTGTGTCTCCTCTCCCCTCGACCTTCTGACTTTGTGGCCTTGTTTTATATTCCCGCGTATTTCTCGGGAAATCGTCGAGGAACTGAGTTTTCGCAAATTTTCCAACTTCATTATTTTCTCAGGTTGCCCTTTTCGTATCCCTCACCGTCGATTCCTTTTCAACCGCTCCGCGAACCGTCGTTCCTTCTCGCGCAACAATGTACCTCGAAGGTTTGAAGAAATACTACGCAAGCCAAATTGGATCGACCCTTGCGATGAGGATTGGAACATACATATGGAATCTTTTGGTACTTGGCCCCCGGCATGGAACCAAAGAAGAAGGAAGAAGAAATGCAATCGGTGCGGCGACGCTGCTCGTGCAGAGGTCTTCGTATATAATATTTATAAGAATTGATTCGGAGGAATCTTGACGGATTGAGGTCGGGTGCCTATCAGCAGACAGGAGGATCTTGCAAAAAATAATATTGTTAATAGTTCATTTTCAGAAAGATATCATGCAACTTAAAAATGAAAGATACATTTATTCAATGTGATTAGAGTAAAAGTGGGGAATATGGCCGGGTCCATATATCATTGATTTACGTGTTAATAGAGGTGGTCCATATTCACCACTTTTACCCTAAGGTAAAATAGCGAATGTGGCCCCGGTTGGATTTTGGCTTGTATTTTTTTATAAGTCACTGGAGACTAGCGAATTATCGGATGGTCGAAGTTGTAGCAATTTCCAGGGCTAGGAGAAGACAAACGAAATCTGAACGGCGACGTTGCTCATGCATAGCTCTTTGTATACAATATTTATAAGAATTGGTTCGGACTATCAGTAGACAGGATCTTGCAAAAAATACTATTGAATCGTGAAAATGCAGGAATTTTGACGGATTGAGGTCGAGTGGTTATCAGCAAACAGGAGGATCTTGCAAAAAAATATTGTTAATAGTTAATTTTCAGAAAGTTATCATGCAACTTTTGAATGAAACATACATTTATTCAATGTGATTAAGGTAGAAGTGGCGAATGTGGCGGCGGTTGGATTTTTGCTGGTATTTTTTTTTACTAAGTCACTGGAGACTCGCGAATTATCGGACGGTCGAAGTTGTAGCAATTTCCAGGGCTAGGAGAAGACAAACGAAATCTGAACGGCGACGTTGCTCAAGCATAGCTCTTTGTATACAATATTTATAAGAATTTATTCTCAGTAGGCAGAATCTTGCAAAAAATAATATTGAAGCGTGAAAATGCAGGAATCGACGGTCCTTCCGAAAGATCAATCTCACGGTTAACTTTCAGAAAGATATCGTGCAATCGCAGAATGAAATGTAAATTTATTCAATTTGATTAAGGCGAAAGTGGCGAATGTGGCGCCGACTAGATTTTTTCTTGTATTTTTTTACTAGGTCACTGGCGGATCACGGGATGGTCGAAATTGTTGTAATATCCGGCGCCATGTCTTCCAAGGGCTACGGCCACACTTCCGGTCCCCACCGATTGTACTCCAAACGAGATAAGTTTTGTATGCGCGTCCGACCAAGAGCCGTCTATCCCCTAGCAAGCAATCCGATGGTAATGCCAGGCAGTCGCCGGCGGGCTTTGAGCAGGATATCCCTCGCGTCTGATTCGAGCAGACGTGATCTGGTGCGGCTTGACGCTATCACAGCTCGGAATGGACGCCCACGAAAGTGAGGTATACAGCTACCACGAGACTGAGGAAGTGATGCACAGTTAGAATAAGATATGAGATTGGATTACGTCAGAGCAGAAAAGCGCACGATAAATATTCGACTGCTGGAGAAGGAACGGTTCCCCCCAAAAAAATAATTTATTTGACGGCTACCGTTTATTTGGTTTAAGTAAAATATGTATTTGATTTAAATTGGTATATTATGCTACAAGGGAGGAAAGTGCGCCGGTCGAAATTTACACGAGGTGAAGAGGCGTCCCGAGTGGTATACGCTATGTTTTTCCCGAAGGTGCTAAAAAGTGGCGATATTTCTATGTCTGGAACGGGGGTGGAAATTGGCCGAGTCTTGACGAGCGAGAGGAAAAGTTCACTTTTCCTCCCGTTAAATCACTTTTTTTCCGACTGCGCTAAAATAAGCGCATTCCTTGCGTTCAATACGGACGGAAAATGGCCTATTATTGACCGATAATCGTTGACCGATAATCGTACAATTTCATTACTGCCGCTGGAAGTTCTATTACGCGGGGAGTAATGGTCATTCTCAAAGATTACGATTTTGCGACGCAAGAAATGTGGTTATTTTAAGGAAAACGAAAAAAAAATATCATATGCTACAAGGGTGTAAGTGCATTTTCACCTCATGTGAATTTCTGCCCTCGCTTTGCTCGGTGAAACAACGCACTTTCCTTCCTTGTGGCATAATATATTATTTATAAGGCGCCCACTTTTCACCTTCGTTGCAGGCATGAAATAGGACCTTTTCAGTATAGACAGGAAAAATAAATATCTATTTCATTTAGTCAACTGTCAACTTAATTAAAATAAATATTTATTTAAATAAAATAAATATTTTACTTAAACCAAATAAACGGTGGCCGTCAAATAATTTTTTTTCTGGTTATACAGCCTTTCTATATGAATATCGAATTTCTTCAGAAAGCATGGGCGCTCTGATAGGATTTATTTTCTCTGAATCTTGAGCACTCGGTCACTTCGGCACTGTAGGTGATGAATATGGACCATCCCGATTAACGCGTAAATTAATTATATACATGAAACGGGTGATATTCACTACCTGCCTACCACCTATATCTGATACAGTTCGAGCTACGTGAGAGTGAGACAAAGAGAGACAGAGGGGGGGGGGGGAGTGAGCACCTCGTTGTTGTGACAATAAATGTGCTCGGATTCCGGTGCTCCACCGGGGTTCGAAGTCGCAATTGAATTATGCTGCTGTCTCCGGCGCTTGTTTCGAGTAGAGAGCAGTTTGCGTCGAACAAAGAGACGGAAGAAAAGAGAACAGCGAGAGACGTGAACCTGTTTTGATCCGGAATCCTTAATTCCCCTTAATTAGCCGTTCTGTGATGTAATTACTCGGATCCTGCTGCCAGCCTTAATGTCACAGGACAACGAGTGTCCGCCCGCGACCGAGAGTTTTGTATTTACCCCGACACGTTCCACGACCCACGGTCTTCACCGCATCATTGGAGAGGGATCTAATTGCAGAGAGATAAAGTTCGCAGACTGGGACTAACGGAGTTGAGGAGAGTAACGAGTAAGTCGCGTGCAACCGGCACACCGTCCTGTTGTTTATGCCATGGATATTGGACTGAATCGGTTAACTTTCGTTGTTGTGTGTCCGGAGCAGAATTTACCGTCAAAGTAAGTTTTTTCTTGAAGTATCAAGGGACGACCCAGTCTCGCGTTGGGGATATTTGTGGTGGCGTTTTGCACAGTTTCTGTATCCAAAACCGGACGGCTTTAATTTGTTTAATATCACTGAATGACCGAAAATGATAAGATTCATCAAATAATTCGATTAGTAGCAACTGAACAATCAATAACACATAAGTTTCTTAAATTTTATACCTTAATGTCAACGTAAATGTCACAGGACAACGAGTGTTCGCGGGCGCCCGAGAGTTTTGAATTTTTTGTATCCAAAACCGGACGACTTTAATTTGATTAATATCACTGAATGACCGAAAATAATAAGATTCATCAAATAATTCGCTCACTAGCAAATTCGGCGAAATACTGAACAATCAATAACACATAAGTTTCTTAAATTTTATACGTTAATGTCAACGTATTAATGTCAACGTAAATGTCACAGGACAACGAGTGTTCGCGGGCGCCCGAGAGTTTTGTATTTTATGTATCCAAAACCGGACGGCTTTAATTTGATTAATATCACTCGAATTACCGGAAATAAGATTCATCAAATAATTCGATTTATAGAAAATTCGGTGAAATACGAGACAATCAATAACATAAGTTTCTTATATTTTATACCTTAATGCCAACCGCAATGTCACAGGACAACCACTGTCCGCGGGCGACCGAGAATTTTGTATTTTACCCGACACGTTTCACGAGCCACATCGTTAGAGAGAAATAGAAATGCAGAGAGGTAAAGTTCGAAGACTAGGACTAACGGAGCTGAAGAGAGTAACGAGTAAACCGCATACAACCGGCAGACCGTCCTGTTCTTTATGCCATGAATATTGTACTAAACCGGTTAACTTTCCTTATTGTGTGCCTGAAGCAAAATTTACCATCAAAGAATTTTTTTTTTCTCCAAGAATCAAGGGACAACCAGTCTGGTTCGGGAATATTTAAGCTCGTGTTTCGCACAGTTTCTGCATCCAACACCCAAATGCTTTAATTTGATTAATATCACTCCAACGGCCAAAAATAAGTTTCATCATATAATTCGATTACTAGCAAATTCGGCGAAATATGAGACAATTGCAAGCATATAAATTTGTTACATTGTTGTGTCCCAGAGTAACTTCAATATGACCGAACCCGTCTCCGACGAACGGAATTACATTATTAAAAAATATATTGATTGTTATTAATATATAAAGCGCCGGAGTTCGTTCGGTTTGTGGGTTATGCATTTTTTATCGAAATAACAGCAATACTGATGCTCAAAAAACTGCAGTATAACGATATTGCATTGTGTTACATATTCCGTATTTTACATCTAAATTGCGATGCAATTCTCGATAGATCGGAGGTTACAATAATACACTGAGAAAAAGGATAGTATTTTCTACTATGCTAATAGTTCCCAGGGGGAACGTTTATATAGATAGTTTTTGACAGTATATATTCAATTGGTTACATCATAATTTTGTTGCAAACATGACTTTTTGTTACTGTCGTAACTATAAAATGTAAACGTTCCCCCTGGGAACTATTTCTTATGGTATAATGTTAGTATTGTTACTTTTACTATGTTATTTTTTCTCAGTGTATCGCGATATTGGTATGAAATAATCATATTTTTCAAGCGTTTGCAGTAAGATATTTTTCGAGTGTTTGCGGTATGATATTTTTGGGGGTTTTGCGCTAGCTTTTCTTTTTCGGCGAATTTTCCTCGTTATTGGGGCACGCTACGTAGAACCTCGGAATGGTATGCGTTCTCGGACATAGGGATTATCGGGGGAAACATACGAACAGAAAGAGGAAGAAGGGCAGCAACTTGCATTGATGCAGGAATACATGGGAGGCAGAGGCAACTGCTCGTATCGTGGCCAACACAATGGACGATTGTGCGACATCCGTTCGATCGTTCGTTCCTGAATTGCCTGCTGTTGTACTACGGTATACGAGGGTACACGTATTTACACGACACTTTACGATTTCGAGATTGGCCATCCAGAAAATCCTATTGCAATTTACAAAACATTACTCTATTTACAGTCGCGATTCTGGGTTTATGCGGGTGAATACGATACAAAGCACATGGAACATGAGTCGGTGTTATTACACCTATATAGATGTACATAGGTGCTAGCAGGTTGTTGTGGCTTGGACGCTCCATGCCCTCACTATGGTCTATGGAATGTAGAAACCGAAAACGTAGAATTCCGGATATTCAGATTCTCTCCGGGAATCTAAATATCCGATTTCCAAACTCCATAATCCATAATGGGGGCTCCAAGCGCCCGAGCCACAAACTACCTGGATCCTATAATGGATAATGCATGGGTCGGTAATGGGTAGGGTACACATTACCGATCCATGCATTACGCACAATATCGAAACGTACGATCGTCAAGCATATTTACATCTCTACCACTCACAACTGTACCAGATAACAACTTTACCAGAAAACACCTCTACCCAAATAACTCTATCAGAAAACATCTCTTCCCAAACAACTCTATCAGAAAACAACTCTACCGGATAACAACTCTACCACAATCAAAATCCAGTTCTACCGGACTTGAAATAAAAGTCTACCGGAATGCAAGGCTACCTTGCATTCCGGTCTAGCCTTGGATTTCGGTAGAGTTTCATTGTAATTCCGGTAGAGATTTATTTCAAGTCAGGTACAGTTATTTCAAGTTCGGTAGAGTTTTATTTCGAGATTTTTTTCACATTCGGTAGAGATTTTGTTAGAGTTCTAATAGGGTAGAGGTGTTTTTTGGTAGAGTTATTTTCTGGTAGAGTTGTGAGTGGTAGAGATGCGAATATGCGATTGTCATGGTAAAACATAGGAGTAGAAGTTAACGATGTCGTTAGTCATGTAATGTTATTAACCGTGCGAATAAGTGTTACCGAGGGTTTCACGTGACCGTATACACGTCGGAGCTCAGTGACGCCCGGCAGCGACGGAGACAACGGGAAAGGGAACATCAACGACATTCTCAATTACTCCGTACCACGCGACCATGCGGCAATTGAATTTACCAAACTATCTCAGTGGGTGTCTGATACCCTGGGAGCCTCAGGATATCCTGAGGTATAACGGGACAGGGGCGAGGCGGCAGAGGAGTGTGTCGCGAATGAGCAAGCTATGTCGGCATCAAGTTAGGGCGGCTCACCGCAAACCGCACGCTCTGTTGCTTTGCACTCCGTTCTCCTCACAATCAGCAGAACTTTCCCGACGACGACGACGACTATGGCTATTATAACGACGTTTTCAGAACGTCAGCTAGTCAAAATACGCACATGCAAAGTTGAAACTATCTAGGCGGAGCAAACAAAACTCGTCACTATGTCGTCCCTTTGGGACTGGAGGCTGAAAGTTTTTCCCGCGTTATACGACCGGTGTATGGTGTTGGTAAGGTAACGGTACCGATGTTCGGACACGTCCCAATCTTCGGACACTCCTATGCAGATCTGATTTATTCCGAATTGAAGTATTGAAAATCCATTATG
>JAPYZC010006336.1:0-11386 GCA_030522665.1 Ichneumoninae sp. A BG-2022a | reverse complement strand
AGTTCTTGTAAAATCTTCAAACTCTCTGGATCGAGCTAAGAATTGTACAGCTCTACCAGAAACACTCTTCTCAAGAATTCAAGTAAAAGTAAGTTCAACGAAATCTACGAAATTTTCTTTGAGCTGCGCGGACCACCGCGAGCTCCGCATCATATCCTTCGAACTCAGAGTTGCGCGGACCACCGCGAACTCTTCACCCAATCCTTCAAACTCACTCATCCTTCGACAAATCCATCGGGCTACGCGGACCACCGCGAGCTCACCGGATATTCTATTCCCAAATTGAAAACTCAAGAGTTGCGCGGAATACCGCGAACTCTTATTCCTCCTGAAGACATAGTTTGCTGCGCGGACCACCGCGAGCTTGCTATTCCTTTAACCGTCGGGTTCGCGTAGTCTGAACAATAAAATTCATTTCGCGATAGTTCAATCAAACTCCGTAAGCCCGTTTCCCAGACTAATTAGCCGTTGCTAAGGTCAAAAATAGGACAATTCATTTATGTTACCCGGACGTAACATTTAGTACTGGCGGACTTGTGTATTCTCCTCTTAAAGGAAATCTGAAGGATCAAACGTTTGAACAACTGCTTCTGCTCAACGTTAATAAACGCTTCCACTGAAAAACGTATTATATTATTAGTCTTTTTCGTCCTGTACGATTTAAAAAATATGAAAAAATTGATTATAAGAATAATATACTGAAAAACGAAAGTAACGAAAAGCAATGCAATCGTTACCTCTCAGGTAACGGTAACGGTAACGTGTTAGTTTTTGACAATCAGTAACGATAACGGTAACGCATTACTTGTGTTGCAAAGTAACGGTAACGGTAACGCGTGCCTTTAAAAAAGTAACGTTCCCATCCCTGAATCGATTGACCCCCAGATTTGGTCAATATTTTTATTTATGTAAATGTATAATCCAATCGTTATGTTGAAAATTGAATCATTTAGTCCCCGAGGTCTCAACGATTCAACTAAACGAATCAAGTGAATCGTTTAGTCCCCCAAATCTCTTTGAGCATTATCTTCTCTGTATTCTGTACACAGTGTTTATTATCATTTATCTCCACATGCTGATAATCAATCATCTACTGAATTAAAAAAATAGGTGAAATAAAAAATGAACAAACTTTTTTCCCCCAGAGGTAAAAATGCTTTAAGTACGCCAAGTACTTAAAGATAATTGTCTGTATCAGAAAAGTTACTTACATATATTTTTTTTAAACGTTAAAACGTGTAAACTTATATTTTCGAAAAAAAAATGTTCGTCACAAAAATTGTTTAAAAATATCGAAAAAAGTTAAATCATATGAACCAAGTGCGGGTATACAGATGTTATACATACTACGTATGCAGTATAGTATTATGAAGTGAAAACTATGCAGAAAATAGTGACAAAAAAAGACGAAAATACAGAAGAAGATTGTTCATTTGAGAAGAAGATTGTCAATTGTAAACGATATACAAAAGCTGTATCAGATACATAATTGCGAGGAAAAGTTTTGTATATTTGAAAAAAAATTAGCGTAAAAGAGAAGTTTGCGTTTTAAGGTGATGTGGAACACCTTCCCACGCATTTACCGCGTGCTCAGCTGGTAACAAAACTGTAATGAATGCCGTTTTGAGACCGCAGACCCCGCGCAAAAAAAAAATTCTTTCCCTGCGTCTGCTGATTCTCCAGCGAAAGACAATTGTCTTTTTCTTCGGTGGACTGCGGTCTCAAAACGGCATTCAGTATAATTTTTATTACCAACTGCGCATGGGGTGGGCGGGAGGTTATACCACACCATCTTAAAAGCCGGTGAAACACCACGGTCGGTAATAAAAATTGTAATAAAGTTTTTCACGAACGGTGATATCTAAGGTCAAAAGAAAAATGTTATGGAAGACAAATTACATTGCAGCTTTCGATGACACTATTCTGTTGACCACAGATGCTAGCATCCGTGAAAAAAGTTAATTACCGTTTTTATTAATGACCGCGGTATCCACACGCCTTAAGGAACCGCGATGGATAACAGGTTAAAAAAATACTTCGTAAGTTAGAATCATAAAAAATTATTATTATTATTATTATTATTATTATTATTATTATTATTGTAATATATCTTTTTTAGTGAATCGTTTAGTTTCCAAGATCTTTTATTTATATATATCTACTATATTATTATCTACTATAAGCAATGTTTTCGTTCTGTATTGCCTGCATGTTGGTAACAATCAATGAAACTATATGCCTGGATGTCAAAAATAGGTGAAATCAAAGCAAAAAATACTTTTTTTTTTTCAAAAAAGTAAAAAGGTACGCCAAGTCCTTAAAATTTGTATTCTCGTTCAGAAAATATGATTATCAAAAAACCCTCTTAAAAATAAAAAATCTGCCAAAACAGATGTTTATGAAAACAGTCTCTTAACAAAAAAATTCTTCCAAAAAACGTTTATCAAAACAATAAAAAAAATATATGTTTATGAAAATACAAAAAAAAAATCGAAAAAAGTCAAATCAAACCAGCCAAGTAGTACACTGCTGTTCATGAATGTCTACTTTTTCTGATTTTTTATCTTTCTGGATATCTTGCTCTATGTCTTCATGGGGTCGAAGATACGAAGGAAGATACGCAGGAAGACCTCCCGGAAGCCATCCTGGAAGCCATCCGGGAAGACATCCTGGAAGCCATCCGGGAAGACATCCTGGAAGCCATCCGGGAAGACATCCGTGAAGACATCCGGGAAGACCTCCCGGAAGCCATCCGGGAAGACATCCGGGAAGACATCCGGGAAGACATCCGGGAAGACATCCAGGAAGACGCAAGGAAATCCAGGCATTCATGAACAGCAGTGTATATACATGAAAATGCTTCAAAAAATATGCTTATGAAAACAATCTAAAAAAAAAAATACAAAATGCAAATATCTTGACAAGACAAAACTTGGCGTGCCCGTTTTTTTTTTACAATTACAGTTACTGCAGTTATTGCAGTTACTTTCCCTCTCCCTTGATTATTTGAATGAACCATGTACGACAGCTATTGTAAAAAAACTGACATGCCAAGTTTTTTTTGCATCTTGTTGTTTTTTTTTCGATTGGTTTAATAAACATATTTTTTGAAGAATTTTTTAAAAATACACGGCATAGAGTATGCTGCTGTGTAAAAAAATTTATCAGTCCCCACCGTTAAAATACATGGCTTATCCCATGATACCGTTACTGTTCGAGTAATGTCATATTTCCTTCAACCTGTCATATTACCTTCAACCTGGCATATTACCTTCAACCTGTCATATTACCTTCAACCAACCTGTCATATTACCTTCAACCTGTCATATTACCTTCAACCTGTCATATTACCTTCAACCTGTCATATTACCTTCAACCTGTCATATTACCTTCAACGATTTCCTTATTTTCTTGTAATTTTGTGCATCCCACAGCCTGCTTAGGTTCAAACATTGAATCGCGAATCAGACAAGCTATTCACCTGTCGGGAGGACAGGTGAATAGCCAGCCAGATAACCAGCAAACCTGCCTGTCGGGCAGCCCCAGTCGCTCCTACGCCGTCTTTCTCCTCACCATTTGAGGAAATCGCATTTGTGCGATCAATACATCCCGATTTTTACCCCCTTTTGCCTGACCGACGGGTTTGCCCCATCGATACATCACGATTTTTCGCCCCGTTTTGCCCCATTGACAGATCCCGATTTTTCGCTCCGTTTTGCCCCATAGGTATATCCCGATGTTTTGCCCAATCGCTCCATTTTGCCCGCTCGCCCCTATAAGTATATAAAATACTCCTTTTTGGTTTTAATTATGCGATATGTTTCGCAATTACACTGTTTGAACCTAAGCAGGCTGTGGGATGCACAAAATTCCAAGAAAATAAGGAAATCGTTTTAGATAATATGACTGATGGAAGGTAATATGACATTACTCGGACAGTAACCATAACAGGAACGGTATCATCGGATAAGCCATACCAATTTTAACCGTAGGGGTTAACCATTTTTTTCCCCACAGCAGCATACTCAAGGACCACAATGTGAGAATTTCATATTTTTACATCCATATTTTGTCTAATAAGAAAATCCTAATTGCAAAGGTCACGAAATCCTGTGTATTTTACTTGGAAAAGTTTAACCTCCATGGTCAAGGGTTAAATTTGTTGTACCTGAAAAAAACTTGCAAATAAAAATTTTCATACAGCTTTCTCATAATGTTCCTTTATTCGCAAAGCTTCCTCTATGAGAAAGCATTCTCTGTACTGTTTCCTCTGGCTTCTTCATACAGGAAGCTTCGCGAATAAAGGAACATTAAAAGAAAGCCATATGAAAATAAACATTTGCTACTTTTATAAGAAAGTCATATGAAAATTTGAATTTGCAAGTTTTATGAGGAAGCGATATGAAAATTTCAATTTTCAACTTTTTCAACGTCAATAACGTGTCAGACTAGCCGATTTTTTTTACCAGATCTGTGCATCTACTTCTTTAACGAAAATATGGGGTCTTAGAAAATGTTTTTTTAATCATCCAACATTCCCCGTTTTGTGGCCATGTCTGATGTATTTTTCCCCACTGATTACGAATCTCGAAATTATTTTAATCCTGGAGCGATATTCGATGCAGAAACTGTCATCGGACGTAAAATAAACATGTTCCGAAATATTTCAAAATTTCAAAATCTTATGAAATCTACACGGTTCAATCCATTTTCGACAAATTTAATACTAAACATTGTACAGTGCTAGTCCATTCCCGTGTCAAATTTAAGATCGATACCTCCAAATTTAGTCAAATTAGACAATTTTTAGTCATTTTTCAAAAAACTCAAAATGCCATATAATCTTACCACTTCAAAGGATTTTCACCAAATACAATACCAAAGGTCTTTGATAAAAATAGTATATTTATGTGCAGTTTTAGGACGGTAGCTCCAAATTTACGCGAGTTAGGGCTACCACAGAGAATTTCCAAAAAATTGAAAATCGCATAAAATCTCCAATTGGGCCTCAATGTTCACGAAAACATCACTGAACGAAGGGACGTTTTAGATTATTTTAATTATTCTGACATTAAAATCTCAATTTTTTTTTGTGAAAACAAAGCTTCCTCTAAGAGGAAGCAAAAATGACAGAATTACTTTCCATCTATTTGGAACCGAATTGGGGAGCGGCATAATTAAAATTCGTTTTGACCCCAATTAACTGTCAACCTACTACTGTATACGTAGTATAATAACAGCTGTATACCCCCAGTTGGCACATTACATTTGCATAGTACAAACAATATGTAACTGTACGTGTATCAAATTTTTTATGCAGTATTTATGTGTTTTTAGGAATTATTTCATATATTTTGTGCGCAGTGTCTAGTCGTCCGGGTACCGGACGATTTACTGTATATTATTCATCCGGATACATAGAATGCAAATGGCCTGTACGTCGCGGTGGCCGCCGCTAGATGGCTAGATGGCCCAAGACATTTCTCGCAAGTGCCTCGGTACCTACTACCTTCATATATAAGAATCTAACTTTCAGTTTATTACACCGAGAAAACGACTGGGTATACGAAATAATGAACTTTAAAACTTAACGTATAGATTTATTTTACGCGGTGTATTCTTAACTTTTAGTCGTTTAAATATCGGGATGAATAATCGTATATTATTCGTCCAGACATACTGATGTACGATTATCTCCGGAAGAATAATCGTATATTATTCGTCCGGATATACTGTTGTACGATTATTTCCGGACGAATAATCGTATATTATTCGTCCGGTTATTGGCGCTCGCAGCGGTGTGAACGATACATCACGAGAGAGTGTTCTCCATACAGCGTGAATTCGCATATCATTTAGAGGCAGCGGAAAGGACGAAGACACACGTAACTCACGAGATTTCTGGAAGATTCCGTTTGCTTTTGCGCAAAAAAATATAAGTGACTATGAATAGACGCAGAAGCTAATCACACGAGTGGTGTGGAAATGGGTAAGTAGTATTATATTTGTCAGCATTCATCGTAAAATGAAAGTGAGGTTATGTTTTTCTTTTATGTCCCATTTGCGATAAAAAATGTTCAAATCGAGAGTAATATTTATGTTTATCAATTACGTTCAATTTTTTAATGTACTAATATGTTGATTTCCGTAATCTTTAAAAAAAAATTAGCTGAGTCGAAAGACGATGGAGATCTCGTCCGTATAGACAACGACGGATCAAGCGACTGCGATTTCGAAGCACCGTCGACTTCGAAAGCCATCAAGAAGACGAAGACGTCGCTGTCGAGGAGCTCTTTGAGCATAGGCGACTCATTCGCATCTGTGAACGCAGTGATCGAACGCGTTCAGCTATATGGGGAACAAGTTTATAGCCCATATTATCGACGCGATGCGACGACTATTGCACAGACCCGAAAAAAATCAATTGTTAAACCGATGAAAGACGAACTGAAATATTACACATTAAAGTTCTGTTGCATCAATGGAGGGAACAATTTTTAGTCGCAGTCAACAGGTGTTCGACAAGCTTCGTAAGTGTAAAACATATTCTGCAAGCATTAATGGAGTAGTTTATTATTATTATTAGTCTTATTAATCTTAAATATCGAAAATATATATATATATTTTTTTTTTCAGTACTTTCCAAAACGATTGTCCATCTTTTATTCGTTTCACTATGAACGAAGATGGGACACGATTGGTCGTCACTGGGTTGGATGAGGGTCACAACCATATTTGCTCTAAAGTTTGTATAATATAATTTTTTTTAGGTTATTTCAAAGTATATATATATAGCTGTAGAGATTGTCAACTAATTTATATTTATTTTAATTTCAGCAATTGTATCAGCATTTACCACAAGTTAGAGGCTTACATGCTGACAAAAGTAAAGTGTCTGCATTGCTCGAGCTCGGTGCGAACCGAAAACACGTTAAGCAAAAAATGTCTGCTGAAACGAACAAGATGGTTCTTTTGAAGGATCTTTCAAACATCATGGCACGAAAAGGGCGGCAAAATGATCTACAATCAACCATTGATAAACTGCGAGAAAAATACGGTATGTATTCAAATGATATTAAATATGCATGTGTTTTTGTGCGTGTGCGTGTGCGTGTGCGTGTGCGTGTGCGTGTGCGTGTGCGTGTGCGTGTGCGTGAGCGTGACTGCTGTCTGTCTGCCTGTCTGCCTGTCTCGATTTTCTATTAATAATTTTTTTGTTTCTTTTTTTAGGAGCTGAGTGTCACGTCTACGTAGAAGAGAATACTATCAAAGGGCTCTTTTTCGTGACGCAAAACATGAAAAAATCCATGCATTTTTTTGGCGAGTTTGTGGGCATCGACGCGACCTTCAAATTGTTCAATATTCGAGCTCCGATCTATTTGGTCATCGTAGAAGATTCGGAAGACAGTTCAGAGATTGTTGCAGTGTGCATTTTAGTCTCTGAAGACGCAACCAGCATGACGTAATTTTTGAACTGTTTCAAAAATGTCCATCCCTCGTGGATCAAAATCAGAACTGTGATGGCCGATAAAGATCTGCTCGAGCGAAAATTAATCAAGCAGGAATTTCCAGCAGCGAAAGTTCTGATCTGCATTTTCCACTCCCTACGCACCTTCAATCGCAAAATTACGTGCAATAAATTGCGGATTATGCAGGGACAGCGAGATGCTGCGAAAGAATTATTCCAACGTATGCTTTACGCGCGAACAGAAGAGTGCTACATGAAGCTGTACGACCAGTGTCAACAATTACCATAGTCGGTCATGGATTATTTTGACGCGAACTAGCATTCTATCCGGAATGAGTGGTCAATGTGCAACGACTATATGCAGAGTAGCTTTCTGAATACGACGAACAATAGGATCGAGTCCCTTAACGCGAAAGTCAAGAGCGTTGTAAAGCGATACAGCACTCTTAAAGAATTCGTCGAAAGCTTTTTTGTTTTATTGGCATGAGTCGAATCTGAGCGTGACCACAAGGCCGCCTACGCCTACCAAAAACGCATCGTTCTCGACTTCGATAAGAACTCTCCCGAGTTCTTCTATTCCGATCTCCTAACACGATATGCTTTCAAGTTTGTACAGATCGAACTTCGTAAAAGCGATGCAGAGACATCGGGTGTTGTGCGAAACAACGACGTTTTCGAGTTTCAGTTGGATATCGGACAAATAACGACGTCCTCACAATCATGTGATTGTGAACAGTTTGCTTCAATAAATCTACCGTGCCGGTTATTTTGTTATATATTTTGTTTATATTGTTTAATAACTCCAATGATATGGTATTACTAGCTACTGCACCTACATGTTATTATTGGAGAATATTTGATTTTGGTTTGTAGACATATTTTCGTCGTAAAGTGCTGCTTGAAGATGTCCCTCTGTGATGCCTCGATCTGCGCCACTCGATGGACGCGTGATTATTACTTCCAAGCACAGCGTGTTTTTGCGGATGCGGAGAATGAAAATAAGAAGATCGTCGAGAACGCGGTGGCACGTCGATTAACAGGCTGCATTAGCCGCGATGAACGGACAGATAATCGAAGAAAATGTTATCGAAGTTCGTTCACATCAGATTCCTCAGTCGATAATCGATGATGAGGTAGATATTTCTATTGTTCAGAAATACTTTCCTGAGGACGCTTGGATACTGGTAAAACAAGTTTTTGATTCTAGAAAATAAAGTTCCGTTTTTCTATGCGGCCAATGCATCCAAGACTTAGACGAAACTGTCGACAATGAATGTATGAGCGACAAAAAAATATCGATAAGATGCGATTACTGCCTAACATGGTATCATCTGCCGTGTGCAGTTTTGAAGAAGGTGCCGAAAACCAAATTTTGGAAATGTTAAAAATGTTAAGCTAAACTGGTATCGATATATAGGTAAAATTGGAACGCTTATCTTTTTTAATTTTCGAAAATGTCTATGAACCAAAGATGTAATTGCAATATTAAAAATAAAATTTGTTTTTGTAAAAATGTTGTGTTCCCTCTCTACGTCGGTGCTCAAAAAAAAATTTGCCACTGGTACGACCGATGAATAGTGATGAAAAGCCGTAAATTGACTGTGATATGATCGTTACAGGAAAAAAAACCCGGAACCAAAACCTCTGAAAAGAACTCGGAAAAGACGAAGTTAGAAAATTGTTGTTTTTTTCCGGAGTTTTTTCTGGGGTTTCCATTCCATTGGCATTTTTTCGTTTTTTTCAGAATAATTATTAGCGTTTTCTTCGTTCAGTTTTTTTTCTGGGCTTATTTTTCCCTAGAATCCTAGCCGGACGATTAATTGTATATTATTCGTCCGGATATGTGATTCTATGATTACAACTTTTATATCCGGACGATTAATTGTATATTAGTCGTCCGGATATGCGATTCTATGATTTCAACTTTTATAACCGGACGATTAATTGTATATTAGTCGTCCGAATATGCGATTCTATGATTACAACTTTTATATCCGGACGATTAATTGTATATTAGTCATCCGGGTATCTTATTCTATGATTTCAACTTTTATATCCAGACGATTAATTGTATATTAGTCGTCCGGATATGCGATTCTATGATTACAACTTTTATATCCGGACGATTAATTGTATATTAGTTGTCCGGATATCTTATTCTATGATTTCAACTTTTATGCCCGGACGATTAATCGTATATTAGTCGTCCGGATATCTTATTCTATGATTTCAACTTTTATATCCGGACGATTAATTGTATATTAGTCGTCCGGATATTTATCCATTTTTATTCATGGGTTATACGTGTTTTTTAGTACGCGTGTATTTATACTCTTTTTTTTCTTTTTTAATTGTTTCTTCCGGGTTTTTTATTCATGAGTTTTACTTTTATATCCGGACGATTAATAATTGTACATTAGTCGTTCGGATATGCGATTCTATGATATCAACTTTTATATTCGGACGATTAATTGTATATTAGTCGTCGGGATATGCGATTCTATGATTTCAACTTTTATATCCGGACGATTATTTGTATATTAGTCGTCCGGATTTTTTATTCACGATTTACTTTTATATCCGGACGATTAATACTCGTCCGGATGCAACCATAACCTTCAATTTCCAACTGGTATTAAGAGGCGAAATTCGGGCACTATCTAGACGAATAATATACATTTATTCGTACGGTATCCGGACGGGTAGCCACAGCGTATTTTGTGAGGTAACTTGTCTATCGTTTGTACACCATCTTTATATACCACATTGTTAAAAACGTTATCATTACCGTTACATATATGTCATTTCTAGCGTGAAATTCAGTATTTTATTCGTGTGAATGATTCGAAAGCATTTTACAACTGCTTACCCTACTTTATTAGTGACAGCGTATTGATTTCGGGGATGATCGAATTTCATGAGAGAACTAATTGCGTAATAATGTGTAATCTTCAGATTTAGAAAACATTTGATTGTCGTTGCTTACTGCACAGCTCATATAATTCCTTGAAGTGACTATTGTTTATACAATTGTATCAACAACTTGACAACAGCGAATACATTTAAAAGTTTGTGAAACAATATCCCCCGTTTATGCTGTCGTTCCGATTAGGTAAAAAATGTCATAATGTAAATGATAAATCTCAATATAATCTTATGATAACAGTATTTCTCATAAATAACCATAATTATTAATTCTATTATTCTTTATCTGTTGCTTTATTCATAAACCGAGTGATTTTTTAGACAGTATCCTTTCCTGAATAAAAAGTAATTGTTTGAATAACTAAATGGGTTCGGCAGGAACTGTGGACAGACAGACCAAAGGGCACTAAAGAAACGCTAATCGCCTAGGACATGTGCAAATAAAGAAAAGGCTTGAAGTACGCTGAGGATATAAATATTGGAGAGTTCACCTTACCGTGTCGGCTCGGACCTGAGGCAAGCGGTCGAGTATAGTGAATGATGCTCAGTGACAGTTGTCAGAGGGGTTACACCCGTCGTGGCCGGTTGTGTTGTCGATTCTCGGATCATAATAAGGGCTATCGACGAGCAATCGCTGCATTGACAGACTCGAGTTAATAAAACACCGATTACTCAGACTGCACTCTCTAACACTACCACGAAGTCTCGAAATGCACCCGTTGGTAAAACAACAACACGACATGGGAGGCCGCCATGACACATCGGCATCGACTGCGATCAACGAGGCGACCACGCACGAGCGCGACCAAGCAGACAGCGCGTCGCCCGACTCTCGGCGCGCCAGGCTTACCAACAGTCAAGCTGGATACAATGGCAATGAAAACGGGTGACAGCCAGTTGACCGAATGCGAACTGTGAATCATGGCCAACCTCATCATATCGAAAGATTCTAGCGTAGTTTAGGTCCGAAATCTTTATAACTAAATATTAAAG
>JAPYZC010006334.1:0-14227 GCA_030522665.1 Ichneumoninae sp. A BG-2022a | reverse complement strand
AACGGACCAAAGCAAATTTTTCGAAAAAAACCGTTCGGACCGTTTTCGGTTTCCGCAACAGAAAAAAGACCAAATGCCAACAAAATATGTACAGTCCGTATTGTCGTTTTTTACGGTCCGTTTTGTTCCCCAACGGACGTGTCCGTTTTTCGGTGTGTTTGCAGTCCATCAACTTGCTAGGGTATCGCACGCGAAACATGCGCAAAACGGCCATCTTTCCACCGGGTAATATAAAGTACTATTTTTTTTTAAATTAAAATGAAAGAGGTGTTTTCGAACTTAGAGGTCGTAACAGCGTCATTCTCACGGCGGTTTTAATATCGCACCCCTAGAACAACAGTGTAACATCTCTTATGGGATTGTCATATGAGTTGTTACACTGTTGTTCTAAGGGTGTGACATCGTTTTTATCCATTTAACGGGCGGTCCGCACTTCACCAAGAAAAATCTAATTCGGTGAAAAAAAGAGACACTTTTTCAAAATTTTTTTTACAAGATTCGGGCAATTTTTATTAAATTGAATGATTACAATATTGTTGGCAAATCTCCGGAGACGTCTCCGAAAAAAGTTGTTTTGCGGTGACGGTTCTAACTCATCACTCGATCATCCGAAATAAAAAAATCAAATTGATTTGATTAATTTATGAGTTTCCCCAGGTAACGCTGTCGAGTTTCTTTTTTTAATTGATTTTTGAATTTTTGTTGACACTGGAAAGACAAAAACGCGATTTTTGCTTATAAAATCGGCAAATTTGTTACTGTAAAATAAAAAATAACAACAAATAAGAAAAAACTCCACAGCGTTACCTCACGAATTATACAGAGAAAGAGTGTACCAAATTTCAAAAGGATCGCCGCAATAGATTTTAAACTACAGCCGTCACCGACTTTGAAAACGTGAAGTGTGGGAAAATCTCCAGTTTTCGAGCGAAATCGGAGCGGAGCGACTCAGAGCCTCGGATGGTTAAAATTCCATATCTCCGTTAGTTTTACTCGAATTGCTCTAAAAATTTAATACAACATTCTTGAGATGTTGTGCATTCATAAAATAAAATTTAAAAAAAATGGAAAAAAACAAAATTTTAAACTATACCCGGCCTTTAAGTTCCTCTTCATGCGAACAGCGCAGATTGCATTACCGGCAGAGTTGAGTTGATCGATATAGTTTCTCGGTGCGTCAAATCGATCGTGTTTTTTCTCGGCAGTGGTTTGTTCCTTCTTTTCATTCGTTATTCTCGTGTTTCCCGGTGGCTTGTCGTCGGTTTGGTTACAAAATCCCGCCATCTCTTCCCACGCATTGCTCCCGAGAGCGAGTGTGCTTCAGCCGAGTCGGTTTTTCCGTTAGCTTGGGGGATAAGGTTGCTTGTTCTCGACGGCTTTGTATCGCAAGAATAAGATGTAAAGCACGACCGAAACGCGTGCCGGTTAGTTCGTAATCATAATTAATTTTTCCACTGAGATCGAACCCGATATCGTATACTATCGCGCGTAATATAATAAATCGTCGCCGAAAAATCTTTGTACTTTGGTGGATATTGGACGGCGAAGAACCTCAAAAATAACGCTGTTAAACCGCGTATCAAAACGGCGTCACAATGGCAAACGCTTCGGTCGACAAAGACACGTTCTTTCGGCGCATGAAACGTCTTTATGCAGCATGGAAAGTGAGTTTAACCTTTACTTCTCGAATCGAGCTTTCGTCTTTTTTACACTGCTGAACTGTATTTCCATTGTTTCGTTCGTTTACTCTAAACAGGATGGAGATGTTGGGACCGACGATGGTTTCAGCAGAATGGATTGCTTGGTGGCCGCGGCTGGGGCGGACGACGATGTTGTGTACAGCAAGTCCACGAGTCTTCAGGTACACTTCGCTGTTGCATCTTTGCACTCGGACATGCCGATATTCCAATCTTTGTATTTCTCCGTTCGCAGACTTGGCTTCTCAGCTACGAACTGGCGGACACTATCATGATCGTCGCGGAGTCCTGCGTGTGCTTCTTGGCGAGCAAGAAGAAGATCGAATTTCTGAGAAAAGTTGAGAATCAGAAAGCGGAGGATACCGGAGTGCCACCCGTCAAGCTGTTCGTCAGAGACAGGGTGTGTATTTCTTTGTTACAGTTGACCAGTTATTAATTCTTGTTAGGTTTATCATTATTGGATTAATGGGAAAAGTCCTTGTACAAAATAGGTGTATGGTTGAGTAGTTTGGTTGTGTGAATAGCATGCAGAAAAATTTGTCAATAATAAATATATAACTGCAACCATAAATGTTGCAAACAACGACAATAATAATAATAATAATAATAATAATATTAATAATAATAATAATAATAATAATAATAAATAATAATAATAATAATAATAATAATAATAATAATAATAATAATAATAATAATAATAATAATAATAATAATAATAATAATAATAATAATAATAATATCCAATATAGTTCAATTTAATAAAATAGTGCAGAGAACATTTTTCAATTCTCCAATTCAACCAATTTAAGAATAAGCTGGACCTGTACATGTCTACATGAAGTTCAATTCAGTTAATAAGATGTAAATTTTATGAGTGTCACACTTCCTTTTTTTATTGCAAATTTTAATAATAAAGTAATAATTTTCGTATAATTTTTTTATATCGCAGGGTGACGAGGACAAAGCCAACTTTGCCAAGCTCATAGAGATTATCAAAGGAAGCAAAAAGGGTAAAACTATGGGTGTATTTACAAAGGAGCATTTCACCGGACCTTTCATGGACGCATGGCGAGCCGCTCTCGCCAAAGAATCTTTCGAGACTGTAAGAGAAAAAAAAAAGAAAAGAATTGTATAAAGATTCTGTTGTTTAGCCATTTATTTGTGTATTTGATTGATCGATCTTTCAGGTGGACGTGAGCGCCGCCGCAGCTTACATAATGAGTCCGAAAGAAGACACGGAGATTCTAACGATAAAAAAATCGTGCCTTGTATCCGTAGACGTATTTACAAAATATCTCAAAGATCAGATAATGGAGATCGTCGACTCCGATAGGGTAAGACCGAATAGACGTCGACTATCACGGCTACAATCATTGAACTATGCTAATTAAAAAAAAAAAAAAAATGCTAAATGCTCGAACGTTTTATTTGCAGAAAGTAAAACACGCGAAACTCGCTGAGGGCGTCGACGCTGCGATGTCGAACAGAAAATACGTAACGGGTGTCGACGTATCCCAGGTCGACATGTGTTATCCGGCGATAATCCAGAGCGGAAGTGGAAATTACAATTTAAAATTCAGCGTCGTCAGCGACAAAAATATCTTACATTTCGGAGTTATCGTTTGCTCCCTCGGCGCGCGTTACAAGTCTTACTGCTCCAATATCGTCCGAACTCTACTGGTCAACCCGACGAAAGCAATCGAGGTAAAGAAAGCGAAATCTGTTTGCATCTTTCCTTTCCATTATATTTTTTCTTTTCATTTCCACTAATCGCTCGATGTTGCAGGACAATTATACGTTTCTTCTTAACTTGGAAGAGGAGATTCTGAAGAAGCTCACGGCTGGAACGAAGATCAGCTCGGTCTACGACGCAGGCGTCGCCTACGTAAAGTCCGAGAAACCATCGATGGTCGATCATCTTACGAAGAACTTTGGCTTCGCGATGGGCATCGAATTCAGGGAAAGCTCGTTGCTTATCGGACCGAGAACGCATGCATTACTGAAGAAGGGAATGGTCTTCAACGTTAACGTTGGACTCTCGGGTCTCACGAATTCCGACGCTACGGACAAGGAAGGAAAAACGTATGCCCTTTTCATCGGCGATACTGTGATGGTTAACGAGGTAAAATCGATCTATGTTCAATCGGCGCAGACGTAGAAAAAAGAAATGCATTTGCTGAACGATATAAATATTTTCAGGGTCAACCGGCTACGAATCTTACGCCTTCGAAAAAGAAGATAAAGAGCATCGGTATATTCTTGAAAGACGACGAGGAGGAGGGTGAGGAGGAGGACAGCGGAATGGAAAATGAGTCCAAACCGGAAATCCTCGGCCGCGGAAAACGATCGGCGGTCATCGAATCTAAACTCAGAACTGAACACAGCTCGGAGGAAAAGAGGAAACAGCATCAGAAAGAACTGGCGCAGCAACTGAACGAAGTTGCGAAAGCTCGATTGGCTCAGCAATCCGGTGGAAAGGAAGAGGAAAAAGTACGAAAATCTACGGTCTCTTACAAGAGCCTCAGTCACATGCCGAGAGAGGCTGAAGTTAAAGAATTGAAACTATACGTTGGTGAGCTATCGATGTGTTTTTTACATTAATCGCTTTGGATTATCGAATATCTGTGTGTGAGTCATTTTTTTTTCTTTTACCAGATAAGAAGTACGAGACTGTTATTCTACCGATATTCGGTATTCCCGTGCCGTTTCACATATCGACGATAAAAAATATATCGCAATCGGTCGAAGGTGACTACACGTATCTGAGAATAAATTTCTTTCATCCCGGCGCAACGATGGGACGTGGCGAGGGTGGCGTTTATCCTCAGCCTGACGCTACGTTCGTCAAGGAAGTGTAAGTAAAATAATTTTTATGAAAATGTGTATATCGCTATCGGAAACTAATATATTGTTACTTTTTTAAATTTCTTCAGAACTTATCGGAGTACAAATACTAAAGAGCCCGGTGAGATATCGGCGCCGTCCTCGAACCTGAACACGGCTTTCAGGCTGATAAAGGAAGTACAGAAGAAGTTCAAAAATCGCGAAGCCGAAGAGAGAGAAAAGGAGGACCTCGTGAAGCAGGACACTCTCGTAATGTCACAGAACAAGGGTAATCCGAAGCTCAAGGATTTGTACATCAGACCGAACATCGTGTCGAAACGAATGACCGGCCAACTGGAAGCTCACACGAACGGCTTCCGTTACACGTCCGTTCGAGGGGACAGAGTCGATATTCTTTACAATAATATTAAGAACGCTTTCTTCCAACCCGGTGACGGTGAAATGATTATTCTACTTCATTTTCATCTCAAGGTACGTCTCGAATCTATCATTTTTTCATCGCTGGCACTTCGGTTAGTAAAACTTGTTTCTTTGTATTGTTCCCGGCCAGCACGCTATAATGTTCGGCAAGAAGAAACACGTGGACGTACAATTTTATACCGAAGTCGGTGAGATAACGACCGATCTTGGCAAGCACCAGCACATGCACGACCGTGACGATCTCGCCGCCGAGCAGTCCGAAAGAGAACTCAGGCACAAGCTCAAAACGGCGTTCAAGAGCTTCTGCGAAAAAGTCGAGGGTATGACGAAGCAGGAAATCGAGTTCGATACACCTTTCAGAGAGCTCGGATTCCCCGGCGCGCCGTACAGGAGCACAGTGCTTCTACAACCTACGAGCGGTTGTCTCGTCAATCTTACCGAATGGGTAAGTCACTCACAGAGAAAATGAAGAATGATGAAACGTAGAAGTATATCCCATTTTTCCATTTCCGCAGCCACCTTTCGTCATCACTCTGGAAGACGTCGAGCTTGTACACTTCGAGAGAGTACAATTTCATCTCAAGAATTTCGACATGATATTTGTTTTTAAAACTTATCAGAGAAAAGTTGCAATGGTTAACGCTATCCCAATGAACATGCTGGATCATGTAAAGGAGTGGCTCAAGTGAGTTTTTTTTTCTCATTTGTAATCACTCTTTTTATATAAAAGCTACATTTTTTATGTTCATTTTTTCAGCTCTTGCGATATTCGTTATTCGGAGGGTGTGCAGTCTTTGAATTGGGGCAAGATTATGAAAACAATTACCGACGATCCCGAGGGATTCTTCGACAGTGGTGGCTGGACTTTCCTCGATCCTGAGAGCGACGCCGAGAACGAGGAGGTCGACGACGAGGACGAGGAGGAGGATGACGCGTACGAGGTAAAAACTCGTCGCGAATCTTATATACAATATTAGATTTTCAAACCGGATGTGACACATTTCCGTTAAGTCTTCGGAACATTTTCGGCCCACAACCTGCTAGTAAAGGATAATAGTACATTACTCCACGAGGGCGAAAAACGTTTTTCTAACGAGTGTGAGTTCGCACACTCGTTGTAATCACACGAGTTAGAAAAAGTGTTTCGCACGAGGGATGTACAAAAATTTTCGTCACAAGGTGCGAAAATGGGGGTTTTACGCACGCGAAGCGGGCGGAAAAGTGGCCATTTTCGCACCGAGTGATGAAAAATCGATAGACTGAAATTAATCGACTAACTCTTGCTTCACAGCCCACCGACATGGAGAGTGAAGAGGAGTCCGACGACGACTCTGAATATTCCGAAGCCTCCGAGGAGTCCGACAGCGAAGGTGCGTCCTGCTACTAGTTGTACATACTCATTAAATAAGTATAATCACGATTTTCTAATTTATGCCACTGCGTATGATTTTCAGAAGAGGAACTCGGTAGTTCCGAAGAATCGGGCAAAGATTGGTCGGATCTCGAGCGCGAGGCGGCCGAGGAGGACAAGGAGATCACTAATTTCCGTGACGATTACAACAAGGGCAAACCGGGATCGGGCAGGCCCGACCCGTCCTCAAAGAACAGGTAAAAAATATATAAATATATACCTTTCATAATTCCCTAGTTTTTATTTACTGACTAACTGACGATAATCTCTTCGTAGACGGAACTCGAAGCACAAGAGTTCCTCGAGTTCGAAGAACAGAAGCTCGTCTAGCCACAAGGATCGAAGATCTTCGGACAAGCACAGGTAAGAATTCCTTCAACTGTCGTTAATAACCTCGGCAATTGGACGTCGCGAATTATCGACTAAACATAGATAATTCGCGATTGTTCCGATACGATTATGCCTAATATATGACGATTGCATTGTTCTTGTAAATCGCTACAAAGATCGGAACGATCAAGGAGCGGCAGTTCACACAAGAAAGTGTCTCCGTCCAAATCGTCCAAGCACAGGTGACTATCGCGTATGACCTGCACGATAATCATTTTTTTGCATTGAAAAAATGAACCCAATCCAACCCCAATTTAAGGATGATTCACACAGACATTCCCAACCAAAAGTTTCATTCGTTCAAAATTTCTGTACTTCGCGATGTACCAAAAATCTGAAAAAACATCAGCCGTATTAATGACCTTTGATTTTGAATAGTAATAAGGCCAAAAAGTTATTAAAAATTGTTTAGAAAAGAAATCGTTAAAAAACAGAAACATTTTTATTGTTTCAATTTAAATAAATTCGTGGATTTTAAAAAAATTCATATGAATTGTTTCAGTATTTTCTAACATTTGAAAAATTTGAAAAATCCGTGTAGAGGCGCGAATTTCGGATATGTTTCCGCATCACGATTCTGCAATACGGACAAAAAGTTTCGAGACCATTGCGCCAACAGTTTCGTAGTTATAGTCATGTTGTTAGAAAAAATTCAAAACGGAACATTAAAAAATGTACGAAAATTCTGAAAAAATCCAAATATCTTCTACAAAATTAACGAATTCATTTGAAAAGAGAAAAAAACTATTCACTCATAATTTGTTGAGCAATTTTTTTTAGCAATATGTTAATGACTTTTTGACATTATTATTATGCAAAATTAATGTTCTTAGCACGTTTAATAAAGTTGATTTTGTTCAGATTTTTAAACCATTAGTAAGTGTTGAAATTCCCATTGAATCTCACTTTTAGCATCCCGTTCGAACCCATGCTATGTATGTGTACTTATTTTGCGTATTTTGTGCAGCCCGAAGAAAAGCGATCGACATGATAAACACAAGTCTTCGTCCCACTCGTCGTCGAACAGCAAAAAACGCTCCCGCGATGATCACAGCAACGATCGGCACGACAGAAGCTCCAAGAAGTCTAGGTGAGCGTCCAACATTTATTTTTTTACGCATTTTTTTTCGTAAATGGACTTTTGACGAATTTGTGTATTGCAGAAAATAAGTGCGTTATGTGGACGGTCGAGTTGATATTGACGAACGGCCGAATGAAATTTAAGAACAATCGAAGGACTAATGCAAGAGTAGAGCATCAATACTTACGAAAAGGAAAAAAAAATGGAACGAAAGAATACCTTACACGGACAGTAGTTGCGTCTGTCGCGAGTGGATGACGACGAAACTGCCCCATTTGCCACCGTGCCAGGATCGTCGTCGTCGACGGCTACTCCTCGTATCCATCCTCGAGAATCGGTGATCCTTCGTTTATAATTCACTATATTTTTATTTTTAAAACTTACTTATAGAAATGAATTTGATGAAAATATCGTTCCACTACCTCCATTAATAATTCTCCTATTTCGTTGACGGAATGAGTTACGGAATTAGAAATTAGACGAGACAAAATTTGAACATAAACTGCGGTAGAAACGATGTTTTGATGTTTGCCCACATTTCGCGCTACCTCCACTCCGATTTCTCGGCGATAAGCCTCATGGGAGCGTGGACCCAAAAACCGATTTAAAAAAAAAAGTGAAACAAGTAATTACTAAGTTATTTATCATTAATGTACAAATCACTATTGTCAGACCCCATGGTTTTTATATTACCCGAAAAAAAATGTACGCAGTTAAAAAATGAAAAAAAAAAAATTGTTCGTTTCTTTGATAAACGTTCGCAAGCAGTTCATTAATCTTATTCTTCTCGCAGGAAGTTAACGTACAGTAATGTCCGATGCCGCAAGAGCAATTGTTTCGGTGGTCAATTAATTGAATTGTTTAATGAGTCGCGGTGAAGAAACGAGGACAAGGAAGCCACTGTTGCCCAATGGGTAGACGCATGGAAAAAATTATAGGAAGTGAAAGTGTCGGAGGGACGAGCGCGTTGTCGAGTCTGCAGAGTCGTGCCGCAACTTTCTCCGGTTCCAAGCTCGACGTCGTTGTGAATATGTAATTTTTTGAGAAGGCGAGTACATGAACTGAAGAGGGTCTCCGCTGCGCAAACGGCACATCCCTGCTATCTTCGTACGATACCCGCAGAAATACTCCTCGATCGATAATTCTGTCGTCGGTGAAAGTGATCGACAATAACACAACGTTTAAACGACGAGGGAAAGGATACACGAGCCGTATATCGATTGCTTCACCATTATGCGGGAACGGCGCACGAGAAACCGAGCTCGTAACTCTTCGGAAATAACGAAACGCTCTTATTTTCCTTTCGTTCACTTTACAACATTTATGTAAGAAAAGTACAAAAACATAATTATCAATGGTACAAAAATATTTCTAAGGTACTTAGTGTCTACGCCGGGACAACGCAATAATTGCTGTACAGGGTTGCCTTTTTATTCGTTCAGAGAACTTGAGAAAGTGGTCCAGGTCTTCAGCTACGTCCGATCTGATCGATCTGTCCTTGAAGATTGGTCACAACCTCGGGTGGCACGTGCTCGCCGAGAATCTCGAAGAGATTTATGCGCTCGTTGCCGGGAATCGACTCGTACGCCGCCAGCTCTATTCCCTCTTGGACCTTCTGAATCGTTGCGTCCTTCGGGATCAGATACGTGTTCTGCGCCTGTCGTATCGCCTCGTTGCTGAACACCTGGCCATCCTTCTGCTGCGGGAACGACCAAGCAGCGCAGACGAACATCGCGAATATCGCCAACAGCGTCACCGACCTCATCTGCGAAATTAAACGAAAAAAAAAAAACTATGTAGACTAAAAATTTAAATAAGATCAACGATTCCTTTTACGGAGCGGCGCGCTCCAGTTCTGGAACCGTCGAGACGAGATCGTATCCTCCTTCGCCTCAAAACGAGATCTCGATCGACCGACTTTTTTAACGCCTCGAGCTACTGACCTCTCCGGGTACTTTTACTTTTCTACGCTCCAGAATTCGTTGGTTTTATTCAGTTACATTGGTGCTCAACGGGGTCAACTCAACAGCGGAAAAATAACACATACATTTTGTTCTACAATTTCACTTGCCAAGCGTAATTGAACTTTGTCCGATTAATTGGCGAATTATGTTGCGTTGCGTTAATTGGCGAATTATAACAGCGTTATCTTACAAAGTTATTTTTAAAAAAGTACTCACTTTTATTTCGTTGTGTAGTTTAACAGGCGGATGCGAATCGAGACTAGACGAGCGATCGTACGGGTCGAAGCTTATATACTTTAGTCGGTGGATACTTAAAGCGAGAAGTGGGTGGTGGAAGTCCCGTGAGTGTCGTCCTCTTACTCTCCTGGCGGCTGCAATTTATCGGTGGAAAGGGAATTCCTCGGGGCTTCGGGAACATCCTCGGGACCTGTATTTGGTCCATAGCTATAATAATATTCCATACTCCTCGCTGCGCGCTGACTTCGCATAAGTTCGACAACAATAAGAGAAAATTGCAAGTACTTCTTGATGGTGTAAAAATCTGAAAACAAATCATGTATACTAAAGCTACTGAGAAGATTAATTTTGCATAATAATAATTGAAAAATGTTATTAACAAGTTCATCAAAAAAATTAATTGGTTAACAAATGACTTTTTAAGTAATCGTTGATTTTTGTTCTACAGAAAAAAAAAAATCAATGATTATTTTACCAATTAATTTTTTGATGAATTTGTTAATAACATTTTGTAATTATTATTATGCAAAATTAATCTTCTCAGTACCTTTAGTATACATGATTTTTTTTCAGATTTGTACACCATCAAGAAGTACTTGCAATTGTCTCTTATTGTTGTCGAACTTATGCGAAGTCAGCGCGCAGCGAGACTCCCTCCTTAAGGGGGATTGGTTAAGGAGGAATACGGAAATTTGAGACGACAGTAAATATCTCCCAGAGGTAAAATTATATTAATGAAGATCTTCATCTTTGTCTGGCTTCTTAGATGAAAGGATGATAATAGTTAGAATTCTGAATAGAAATAATTATTCCACTAACGCCGACGGCGACTCGCTGCGAATTGTTATTAGCAGGTACCATTGACCAATATTTCGTGTAGCTCCTTTCATACGTGGAAAGTCGTACTCAACCAACGTTTCACTTTTGCCCGCCCAAACTCTCGATATTGCAAGACAAAGACAAGAATAGTGTTATATTTTTTTAAATATATTTTTTGTTTGTATAAAATCATTGTTTCGTTTATTCGACAGTTGAAAAGTACAAATCAATAACGAGACTAGATACAGCTACCGGACTCTTTCATTTTGTTTTTAATCTCTCTCACCAATCAAGAACTCTCGTCTTAATTATTATGGCAATTGAAATATCATCTTAATTATCGATAATCGTTACGCTATTAAATCGCGAAACGCGTTAAATTCTTAATTTTTTTAAATGAACGATTCGCTACGGAAAAAACGGCGAATTTGTTAGCGACTCCTATTGATCTTCTTTTCATCGGTATTATTATTTACAACAATTGCTTTTGTTTACTTTTTGTTTCGTATCTTTCTTACTTTTGTCTGGGGAGGGACACATAAATAAATGCTTATAAATAATGGTAGAAAAATATACACCGTTAACTGCCTGGATTTGTTTGTTTGTTTGTTTTTTTTCAAGCTGCTGCTGAGTTTGAACAAGGGGAGATTCGACTGTTTCTCTTTTTCATTTCAAACAACTGTAAATTTGTCCGCATACTCGAGTGGTGCTAATTTGGTCACGCCCGGGAGAAAGTTGGAAGCACAAAAGTATTGAATTTACGATCGCCGAGTCTCCCCTCGAGTCCATAGCATTCTTTCAATGTATCGAGTAAAGAATCGTATAGATTCATTTTTTTTCTTTTCTTTTTAATGTATATACAAAATTTTGGACAGGACACACTCACGATTACACTCTCACGCACACTAAACGATTTACGACAAAAAAAATGTTACAAACGCCAAACTAATAATGGTAAATCTACCTTTCTTTTAATCTAATCGTTAATAAAGACGATAAATGAGTCGAAATGTAGATATCGAGAGAGTGATCCTTGTATATCGGGTTGGCACTTGACGACGTTTTTCATCGATTCATCGTGGTCCTTTGATTACGATCAATCGATCGGGTCAACAACTATTTTCTCATTATTTTTTTTTCTACGTCTTCGATTCTCATCGCCACGTGAAACGAATGAAATACATACTTATGGTAATTAGTCTTTCTCTATCCGTCTATTTATTGAATAACAAACGTGTTATTGTCGGGAGATTATAAAAACTACACGTTGGGATTTGTTTTCCACGGAATTTCTCGTCTCGCTAAAAACTATATATCTGCTCTTTTTCATTAATATGTCGCCGTTGCGACGTATAAAACGGACGTGGAACGCGTTTCACTACGATCCTGTCTTATAACTCTATCCGCGTTTCAGAGTTGAGATTTGTTTAGCTTTTTTTTCTTGTGTTTCTTTCACTGGTTCGTCGGGCTGCGCAAGAATACCCGGTGGCTCTCACCTGCTGAACTCGAGAAGAGGCTTCGCAATTCCCTCGGTGTACGCCTTGTGGACTGCGTCGCACACGAACTTGTACTGACTCTGCAGAAAAATAAAAAATAAAAAATAGTGTTGAATCATCGCACGAAAGGAAAGATTATACATTGACGATAATTAATCCTCGAGCGTTTTCCAACAAATTTGTCAAACTTACAGCATTCTGTATCATCATCGCTCGCTGATCCCTCATCGATCGAACAATGTCCAGTGGATAAACTGGCTGATTAGCCTCGATCAGACAGAGCGCAGTTTCCATAAGAACGAGAACGCCCGTGCGGCCGATACCCGCCGAGCAATGGACAACAGCCGGCTCGACGATCCCCGTTCGAGCTGCTCTCACGCGTTCCGTGAATGTTGTAAATTGTCGCCAATCGCTCGGCACTCCGTGATCGGGCCAACCGCAATATTGCATGTGCGTTATGTCTCTCTCTTCACCGGTCTGCGTAAAAAATATATATATATATTCATCACACTGTGGAAAATAATCGTTCAACACCGAAAACCAAAATAAAATAAAGCCTTACGTTTACGTCGCGCAGAATAAATTCCCGAAAGACAAAAGTGTCCTCGATCTTCTCGGATGTTGATGTCAGAGTGAGATTCCGCAGCGTCAGAGTCTCGTTGAGCGCCGGCCAGTACTGGTGACACTTGGCTCGTCCGCGCTCGACGAGCGTCGTCAGCATAACGACCAGTGTGCTTCCAGCTTCGAGGACCATTTGCCAAAAGTCAGCTACGGTCGACGATAACGGCCCCTGAGTCGCTATGTAACGATTTATTATACCCGAGCCTGGAATCTCCATATTCACGTAATTCGCGTTTATGTAGTCGCCGTTCGAACAACCCATGAGAATTACCCGCGTCACGTCGTCTGGAAACATAAAAAAAAATTACGCTATAGTTGATTCTCCGCAGTATTCTCCGCATGTATTTATTTCGGCGAAATTTATACTCACACGGCGAGATATCCCGGTAACGATTTTTGTTCTGATTCTCCGCTTTCTTGGACTCGAGCGACACGAGCTCAGGATTCTTTCGATAAAGCTGTTCGTACTGTGCGATGAGGGCTCCGCTCGCGAGACCGTCCGCGAGCAGGAGCATCGATTGTGCCAGAGCATCGGAGCCAACAGCCGCATGAGGTGCGTCCGGCACGTACCTATAAAAAAAAAAGAATAACAGTAATTTAGAAAAGTACTCAAAGCCGAGGACTAAAAAGGGTTTATTGATAATTGCCTGTAGGGTGGCTCCTCCTCCGACGTCTCGTCCGTTCCAGCCAGCGCGTTGTACAGAGCGTTAGGTCTCACGGTCAACGTGAGCTCACCGTTTCCTGTGTCGCGCGATTGTCTTATGAGATTCACAACGCGCTCGTGAAGCATCCCATTGACGTCGATTCCATTGATGTAAACAACCTGAACAATCCAACGTTCAATTTAAATCGAAGCAAAAAATATAAAAAGATACTCCGAAGAGCCCGTCAAACTCTGCGATTCTCGTGGCACTAAAAGCCGCCGATTGATAAACTCGTGAATCACCTGATCGCCTTCGTTCAACTTTGGATAGCACCGATCGGCAGGTGTGTTTGGCGCTACGCGAGACACCAAGATGGGCATATCAAGGTCCACTCCTCCTTTCACGTTGAATCCAAAGCGGCCTTGTTCGTCCGGCGTCAGTCTTATCGTCACGAGACCGTCCTCGAGTATCTGTACGGGCAGCAACGTCGCGACGAAATTGAATAATAAATAACAGTGTATAAAAAGAGGAAAAAGAATTAACGCCCGGCACTTATTGCCGAGCAAAGAAAAAAAAAACATCTAGCGGCCGACACTCGAG
>JAPYZC010006333.1:0-12286 GCA_030522665.1 Ichneumoninae sp. A BG-2022a | reverse complement strand
TCGTATCGATCGTCTGTTCGTTCGTCTAATGTCAAACCTAACTAATACCGTGTGTCTTAACGAATAGTCAGCTACGATATTCGTTACAATATATATTATATGTAAAGACCCGAAAGGGTGTACAAGCAATAAAGAATAATAATAATAATACAATCGGTATTCGTCTTTCCAAAAAATATCCTCGTTTGACCGCGTTTTTCGCGGTCTCTTTTAATTATCCCGTCGACGCATAGAGCGTACTGGTGCAAGGTATGCCGTGCATAATGCCGAGTCGTTTCTCGTCTCTCTCTCTATGCCGCGCGCGACAAACATCGACGTCGGGGTCGCGCGACTCCCAGGCGCAAGGACGACGCGCCGGTGAACGGTCTCTCTCTCTCTCCCTCTCGGGACTCCACCAGTCAGGGATAATACACTCTATAATGCACTGTGACTAAAGCGTACTTTATGTGTGTACTTGCTGCCCTCTTATCCGAGCAACCTTACCTATATAGTACTCGGGACTATGCTGTATACGGTAGAACGTAACTATAGACGTTTTACTATGTTACCGTATCACTGTAGCTATTGCACTCCTAGATCCGTTCGCACTGGCTCGTCTAAAGCATCGCAGCAGCCGCGAATACCTTGCCGCTTACTTTCTCTCCGTGAGTCACCGAGCGCGTTCGCTCGTTTCGCTGCTGGTGCACCGACGGAAAACAGCATAAAGACAACAACGACCACCTCGTAGCTCTCAGCCGTTTGTATGTGCAGACCCAGAGCGGGGCAAAATGGACCGGGGTCTTCCGCTGAGATGGGAGTGTACAAGTGTCCCCGAAACGTTGGTAAACGTGGTCCGTTTTGCCCCGGTGATCGGTTTTGGTCCGTTGTGTCTGTGCAAGCCAGGGCGGGGCAGATTGGAACACCAACAACAAACGGATCGGTTCATCGGTTGAGATGGGAGTGTTTGAATGTCCCGGCAAAAATTGGTAAACATGGTCCGTTTTGCCCGGGTGATCGGTTTTGCTCTGCTCTCGCTGTGCAGCCCAGAGGGGGGGAAATTGGAACATCGAAACAAAACGGATCAGTGTATCATTTGAGACGAGACTGTTTAAATGTCCCGCCAAAAATTGGTAAACATGGTCCGTTTTGCCCCGATGATCTGTTTTACTCCGTTGTCTCTATGGAGCCCAATGCCAATTGGAACACCGAGGATCAGTCCTTCATTTGGGACAAGACTGGTTTAAATGTTCCGCTAAATATAGGGAAAAATTTACTATCATGCCCCGGTGGACCGTTTTACCCAGCTCTCTCTTTGTACAGCCGAGACCGGGGCAAATCGAAACATCGAGACGAAACGGATCAGTGTTCTTCGTTTGAGGCGAGACTGTTCAAATGTCCCGCGAAAAAATTGTAAAAATGGTCCGTTTTTTCTCCGGTGGTCCGTTTTACCCCGCTCTTTCTGCGCAACCCAGAGCGGGGCAAAATGGAACCCTGGGGCAAAACAGACATGCCTTTCGTTTGAGGCGAGACTATTCACATGTTCCCTTAAAAATTGGTAAAAATTGTCTGTCTTGCCCAGTGGTCTGCTTTACCCCATCCTCTCTGCGCAACCAAGAGCGGGGCAAATTGGAACACCGAGACAAAACAAACCCGTGTCCCCCATTTGTGGCGACACTTTTTAAATGCCTCGCAAAAAATTGGTACACCCAGAAAAATAATTTATTTGACGGCCACCGTTTATTTGTTTTAAGTACAATATTTATTTGATTTAAATAAATATTTATTTCATTTAAATAACTATTCACTTAATTTCAATAAATATTTATTCAAATGAGATAAATATTTTACTTAAACCAAATAAACGGTGGCCGTCAAGTGAATTTTTTTCTGGGTGTACAAATGGTTCATTTTGCCCCCGGTCGTCCGTTTTACCCCGCCATCCTCTGCATCTATCGACAGCTTCGATCTTGTGTGCACCACCGATCCACTTGATCCCCCACTGTGGAGCTCGTATATTTGTGCACTTCGACCACGTTACACAAATATAGCCTGTGTGTCGCCTCCAACCTGTGGAGAATTTATTTCTATCCGACATTCCGTGGTTACGAGCCCGTACCTTATTTAACGTTCGGTGCACGTCTGTTTCGCAGCGGACGACGATACGTTACATCTCCGTTCGTCGCTCTATTTTCTCGTATTTTTCTTCTTCGCAACCGAGAACGTTCTTTTCCGCTCTATTTTTCTTCCTGCTCTCCAGACTCTTCGCCTTTCGAAGCGGTGCGTCAATGAACCCGCCGGTGTTGGTTATCGGTGTGTACCTGCTCGGAGCTTTGACGCGACGATGACGAAGCCTAGGCGAGCTCAACCATGGATCATTCTATGTACGCCGTGACGCACCGAACCGACAATGTCAATGATTAATCGCCCGACGTCATTGTACTTGCTCGAACTTCGTTCCCGATGAGTTGTCGATTCCTCAACGAGAAATCGGGATTAAAATTCGACCCTGACCTGTGGATATTTTTTTAGATTTTTTTTTTACTAGAATAACGATGCAACTGACGCAACTGCAAAGCCCGGAAAAACACTGTGTGTTTTTCCGGGGTGGGTTTGCGAGTAAACATCTTTAGGATTTTTACGAGTTTATTTTATTGTCATTGGCGAGTAGCCTCGAGGATTGTCTCGCGTCGCTGGAGAACCTGCGCCTCGCCGTACCGAAAGGCTCACTCGGCTTTCTTCTTCAGTTATAATAATCGTCGTTTCGCGATCGGTCACGGCGAAAGCGCACGAATTGGAGCGGAACGGAAGTGTTCCTGTCCGATGCTATAGGTGGAGTCTGACATGCCCGAACGGTACATATAAATGCGACGCGAGATAACGGACAGACCGGACCGGAGATCGGGTCGGCGGGTTTTGTCAATGTATATTCTAATTTTTTTTCCCGTTGTTTTGGGACGAATCGAACCCGCCAGCCTCGATCCAATTGACTTGAGTTTTAACATTTTTTTTTCTATTTTTTTTTAACATAGCATTCATTTTTTTTAAGTGACTGTCGAGATGCATTTTAATAATGCTCAAAGTATGTTCCATCATTTTTTTTTTGTTACACTGATAAAAATGTAGGGTTGAATCAACTAAACACTGTAAAAGAAATTCGTATGAAATTTAATGTACCGGATTGGAAGTTTTTATGCAAAAACTGGTAAATTAAATTTCATGTACAATTGTAATGAAAAATTAATTTTCAGTGTATTAAAAACATTAGAAATACTTTATTTTTAATCATTTACTTTAATTTCAATTGAAAGGTATATTAATTTTTTATAAGAATTGTATATTAAATTTAATGCACCAGTTTTTGCATAAAATCTTCCAGCTCGGTACATTAAATTGACCATTTTTTTACAGTGAAGATTCGGGTTGCTCAAATGAATATTTAGTGGGTCGAACAAAATATTTGAACAGCTCAAAAATATTTTGGTGAAATCATCCAAAAAAATTGTTGAACTAACCAATTTTTTTGCCGCAACAACAAAATATTTATTTGAACGTCCCTGCCCGAATTGATTCAACCGCATCTTTTATCAGTGTACAATCTAACACATCGTTTTTGAATAATTTCAAAAATGGGGTCAATATGACCCAGCGTCATTTTTTCGAAATGATAGAAAAATAGTATTTGCGTGTTATTAGAAAAATATCCAAAAGGCAGATAAATAATTACATCATTATTTAATAATAATAATAATAATAATTAAATCTCATCAATCTCTAAATGTTATCGCAAAGCCCGCATCACCTTTGACCCGCTTTGTCATTACTAAAAAAAAACAACAAAAAAGTGAAAAAAAAAATTCCGCAAGATATATTTCTGTCGATTTTTTTTTGCTTATTCATTTTATTTCGGTGGGGGGTAAAGTTATAGTCGGAGCCTCCGATTATAAAAGTGCCTTTAGCGCTGATGTATTGACAAGAGAAAAACATTACGCCACACGCACAACAGTGAGGTCACCAGCTACGCAACGGACTCGAGAGCTCGTGCCGGAGTGCACGAAGGGTCGAAGTTTCATCTTCCATCATCGCCCCGGAGAGCGCGGGATGAATCATCGTCACGATGGAACTGAAGAGCGCGTCGACGGGGAACGTTGCAATGGAAAAGAACCCACAGGATAGACCGTACATAGGGCACTTCGCAGGGGAGATGCTTGAGGAAGATAGAAAAAAAAGAAAGAAAAATGAAATTAAGCCTCGCACTTTGGGCTCGGCTCTGCGCGAGAGATGACCATTATTTTGGTGATTATGACGATTACGAGGGCGGCATGAGGGCATTCATCGGGCGATCCGAATAGGAGTCGCCCTCGTTTATCCCTTGGAGCTAATTGAACCCGCAGACATATAATAATATCATTTATTTTTTTTATTCTCTACCCTATTTATTTATTAATTTTTTTAAATCAATTTATTTATTTATTTATTCAGATTTATTTTATTTTGTTACATTTGGGGTATTCCATCCGGTTTCGAACGGTCAGAAACTCTACCCTCTCCAAAAAAGTTCTAATTTCACCACAATTCATCATTATTTATAATATACAAGTGGTTTTTGTTATTTTTTTCAGAATTTTTGTATTTTTTTTTGAGATATCGAAGAATTGAACTTTTTTTGAAACCCCCTATATCTTAAAAAGTAGTACTAATAGTAGTGCGGAAAAACGTTTGGGACATAAAACTTGCAGTTTCAAATGAACTTTTGAAACCAACATTTTGTAGATTTTTTTTTTTAATGCAATAAACATTTATTTCTATGAAAAATGGACAAAAATATTTTTTTTCAACCAATACTTCATGTTCGATTTTTCTTCAAAAATTGCAGAATATACTCTCAAGTGTGTAGAATGTTCTCATATTTTTGTTTGGATGGGTGAGATGCCCGTCTGATCGATTTTAGTAGATAATAATAATAAGATCGATTTATAATAAAAGAGATATTTATTACTTTCCATTGAATTTTATAAAAATTGTGAAGCTTTTTTACATAAACTGTTTCCGAAATTTCAGACACATGTTCGTTGCAATTTTACAATAAAATTTTTAGTGCTAATAAAAAAATTTGTACATTTCAAGCAAAAGATTTGTAATTTTAATATCTGGTATTTAAATTTACAAAAAATGTACACTATGTTCAATTAATGTAAATAATGTAATCAAATTTAAAGTTCCCGTATATTAAATTACAATTTATTCTTACGATGCAAGGTGTTTTGCTGTGACGTCTTCGATTGACCTTGGGATTCGAAATTCCAATTTGTCTTTTTATTAGTCAATTTATTTAATTCTCCGACGCCCGCCGCGAATTAACAGTAAGATCGAGATAATGAATTATAAGGAACGTAATCGTCGGGGTCCTTTTGGTTCCAAGCTCAGAATTTCCAGTTTTCAGTGGCCGACTGCTAGACACCTGGAATGCGGTTTCTCGTTAAATCGAGCCGGGAACGACCGATAGCTTGACGTGACGATGACCAGGGTACTTCTTCTTCTTCTTCTTTTGGGTTTCCTTTTTCTTCTCGAGACAGACATGCGCCCGGGGGAAGAAGCGAGAGAGAAGCTAAACTCGCTCGATTCACCGATTCTGCTTCGCCGTTCTTCCTCGCGCAAATGTCGTTTCCGAGATAACGAGGAGAAAAAATTAGGTGACCGCGTGCTCGAACGACACGATGACCGGGAAATTGAATGCAACTTAAATGGCACTTAAATGGCTCGTTTTTCGTTTAAAAATAAACGTTACAAAAGTTGCTAATATTTTTCTCGTCTATATTTTTCACGCAGTCATTTTTTGCGGTGTGCGATAAATTCTTAAAAGTCGTCCGTGGGTTTGAAAATCCCGGATTTATCGTTGGGACAAAATGCGGCATCCAAAAATTATTGGAAAATTGAGTTTTGCCCTCACTGTCCCGTTTTGCCCCACTGTCCCATTTTGCCCTGCTCTCCCCTAATCACCCTTTATGAAGATTTTTCTACATAAATCGATACAGATTAAATTTGATACGGTAAATGTGCTGAATATGGACCACTTACGGTGTTAATATTGGGGTGGTCCGTATCCACCCCATCTTTTATCATTCACGAATATGATTCATTATTGCATACTAAATGCGATATTCGTATTTGTGGGTAAAAAAATAATAATGTGCAATAATAACATTATTTTTTCATCAAGTAAATTTGATACCTGTTTATGAGTAAAAAATTTATAATTTTGTGTAATAATTTGTTCAACATTTTTTCTGAGTACATCTTCTACATTAAAAAATACACGAGACCGATCCTCATGAATTATTTAGCCGTTTGAAGTCTTCCGTTCGCTCTACATCAAATTGAATATTATGTTAATGAGAAACAAGTTAAAGATCGTGCGTTTCTTAATCCCACGAGACACGAAACGAAAGTGTCACACATAGAGTTATCCGAGCGCTGCGGCGGCTGCGACTTCATTTGATAACGAACCTGTCAGCGGTCGCTTAAGGGAAAAAAAATAAGGCCCGTCAGAACGCGAGCAGGATAATCTTCATCTGGCTCGCTTCTTTTGCTCAATTTTCTTTGTCCGCCCCGAGGGCGTGGACGATGAGTAAGAGAACATTTTTTTTGGATAACGAAAAGGCATTTAAGGCGAGAGAAAGAGAACCGCCGAAATGTCTCATCGGGACCGGGTCGGCGGGTTTTGTCAATGTATATTCTAATATTTTTTCCCCGTTGTTTTGGGACGAATTAAACCCTCCAGCCTCGGTCCAATTGACCCAACTTTTAACATCTTTTTTTTAGATTTTCACTAACATGGCATTCATTTTTTTTTTAATTGTGACTGTTGAGATGAATTCTAATAATGCTCAAAGTATGTTCCATAATTTTTTTGTTACACTGATAAAAAAGTGGCGTTGAATCATCTAAAAACTGTAAAAAAAATTCGTATGAAATTTAATTTAGCGGATTGGAAGTTTTTATGCAAAAACTGGTAAATTAAATTTTATGTACAACTGTGATAAAAAAATAATTTTTAGTAGTAGTTCAAATAAATATTTAGCGGGTCGAACAAAATATTTTAACGCCTCAAAAATATTTTGGTTAAATCATCCAAAAAATTTTTGAACTAACCAATCTTTTAGCTTTGCCAAGAAGATATTTATTTGAACGTTCCTGCCCGAATCTTTAGTTGATTCAACCGTATTTTTTATCAGTGTACAATCTGACGGATCGTTTTTGAATAATTTCAAAAATGGGGTCAATATGGCCCAGAGTCATTTTTCCGGAGTTACAGGAAAATAGTATTTACGGGTTTATTAGAAAAATATCCAAAAGGCAGGTCAATAATTTAATCATTATTTAATATTAATAACAATAATAATAGGGTAAAGGTGGGGAATATGGCCCGGTCCATATATCATTGATTTACGTGTTAATCGAGGTGGGCCATATTCACCACTTTTACCCTAATTAAAAAAAAAAATGCGGTCTATATGGCCGATCGTCATTTTTCCGAAATTACAGAATAATAGTATTTACGTCCGGCTCGCTTCTTTTGCTCAATTTTCTTTGTCCGCCCGGAGGGCGTGGACGATGAGTAAGAGAAATTTTTTTTTTGGATAACGAAAAGGCATTTAAGGCGAGAGAAAGAGACCCGCCGAAATGTCTCATCGGGACCGGTACAGTGAGATCATCCCCGTTCCGACAGTCGCGAGGACCATCCAGTCGAGCTTAATCGCATCACCGGGCCGTCCTTTACGCGGCCCGTGCAGTTTACCATTTGGGCAGCACGCTGACATACTGCCCGATGGGCCGGAAAGGTGTAACGATATCTCCCGGTCGTGGCGCAGATGGACTCTATGAGGTCATTTCTGGCGAGATACAAAACCATAAAAATGGTGTCGCCGGTGTCGTTGACGATGGTCAGCTCGGTCCGGGAGAGTGCGGTCAATGAGTCGAACGATCTCCTGCCCTTTCCGACGACACGAAAGTTATCGCAGGAATTTTCTCTTTCGTTTTTTTTTTTTTTTTTTTTTTTTTTTTTTTTTTTTTTTTTATTTTTTTTTTTTTTTTTTTTTTTTTTTTTCGAGTTTCCATTTTAATGCAAGTCAGTGTGATATTTAAAGAGTTTATTTACATCGGGCAGAAAGTGTTGTTATTTTTTTTTTTACTAACGTTGTTAAATTGATTTATTGTTTTTTTTTCTTATCCACTGCGGTCAACGAGGCAAACGATCTTCCACCTTTCCCAATGATACGAAAGTCATGTCAAGAATTTTGTTCATTAGGTTTTTTTTTTTTTTTTTTTACACGATTCCATTCTAATGTAACTCAGTGAGATATTTAAAGTTTTAAATTTTTTAAAAATTGTTTTACTGTTTTTTGCCGCCTTACCAATGACACGAAAGCCATCGAAGGCATTTTTTCTCTTTTCTTTCTTGCGCATAGAGGAAGCTATATGTACATATTTTTTTTTACAAATGAAATTTTTTAAACACTTCAGTGAAACGTTTGGAGATTGTATTTGCATTGGGCAGAAAGTGTAGTTGTTGATTTTTTAAATAGTATTATTGTTTTTTTTTCTCTCGTTCTATGTTAGATTCGCTGACCTACCCTTCCAGAAACCTTTCCTTTGGCACCTCTTCCACTTATGTTATAATTATATTCCGCTTGGTGCATACTGTTCACTATGCATCCCTAAGGCTGCAATTGAAATTTTTTTCCTGTTGATTTTATAAAGATAAAATAATTTTTTTCAAAATTATCAAACTTCTCTGGCACACGGTAAAAAAAGGTTCGCACATTTAACAAACATTTTTTTTTGCTCAAATGACCACAATTAGTCCTTGGTTAAAAAAATACGGTTCCTTGACTAAACAAAAAAAGGAAAATTAACAAAAACCATATGATGGACCTTTGTGGTCAAGGAATGTTTGTTAAATCTTTAACTATATCTTCTCGATAGGCCGACAAAAATGTTACCAATTTTGTTCCCTTTCCTACAAAACCATTTGCCAATATTTTCGATCTCGAATATCTGTAATGTATTATAGATATATCAGTGTCTATACCACTTATATAATATATAACAATTATGTAATATCTGTTATATTTTTTGTAATCAAGAAATCCAAATATATATTTTTTTTTTCAAATAATTGCATTTACATAATCAGGATACAAAGTAGGCTCGAATGTTCTCCAATGGTCCATATTCCAGCATCCGCGCAGAATCCTCCTGATTTATGCGAAAAGTCGGGGACGCAGGAAGATACAATTAAGATAAGCGTGTACATGATAAGCGAACAACTCTTTATTAATGTTCTCAACGTGAGGAACGGTTTACACGCATTCGTTGCACACTTCACGGCTCGACGAGCAAAATTCTTATCGCTCACCGGCCCCTCGCTCGTGTTCGACTTTGAACGAGAACCCCCCCCCCCCCCATCTATCTATCCCACACTTTCCTTCTATCATCCCTTCATCATACACCAAACCCGATAAACCGTTCCGGACGATTATTCCTAACGAACACCCCGAAACCGGTGCACACTCGTCCCCACATTATATGTTCGTACACACGATGCAATTATTTATTTTTACTAATTTTTCTCTCTTCCTCCCTGCAAAACGACGCATTTTTCTCGCACTCACCCGGGAATGCATTGTACAATGTTCAAAGTATGTTCCACAATGTTCTTCTTCCCATCTGACGGATTGGTTTCAAATAATTAAAAATATTATGGGGTCAATATGGACCAGTGGCAGTTTTATCGGAATTCCATAAAAATAGCGCGTGCGCGAATTAAATATTGTTGGGACAACAAGAATTTTGTTACCATAACTCATTTACCTGCTTAACATAGGGACAACAAAATATTTTGCTATGGCTGCAAATATTTTGCTGTAGCAGCCAAATATATTTGCCGCCACAACAATAAATTATTAACGATCTGCATTTTTCGTTTCCAAGTCCTTTCGTATCAAAGTGCCTTTCGCGCTGGTGTTATCGACGACATCAAAACGTCTTATCGCTGATTGGCCGATCTCTCTTGTACACATTACACCCAGAAAAAGATTATTTGACGGCCACCGGTTATTTGTTTTAAATAAAATATTTCTTTGATTTAAATAAATATTAATTAAATTAAGTAAATATCCTCCCATCATCCCTTAATCATGCACCACCTCCGATAAGCCATTGATTTAATACTTATTTGATTGAAATAATAGTACATTTCGATACGAGTGCGAAAAATCTTTTTCTGACAAGTGTGAGTTGTGCAGCACGAGCCGAAGGCGAGTGTTGCAATCACACGAGTTCAGAAAACATTTTTCGCACGAGTATCGAACAAAATTTTATTTCACAGGGTGTGAAAATGCGAAAAAAACCGCCATTTTCCCACCGAGTGACATAAATATTTATTGGATTTAAATACATATTAATTAAATTAAGTAAATATCCTCCCATCATCCCTTAATCATGCACCACCTCCGATAAGCCATTGATTTAATACTTATATGATTGAAATAATAGTACATTTCGATACGAGTGCGAAAAATCTTTTTCTGACAAGTGTCAGTTGTGCAGCACGAGCCGAAGGCGAGTGTTGCAATCACACAAGATCAGAAAACATTTTTCGCACGAGTATCGAACAAAATATTATTTCACAGTGTGTGAAAATTCGAAAAAAACCGCCATTTTCCCACCGAGTGACATAAATATTTATTTCATTTAAATAAATACTTATTTTTATTTAAATAAATACTTATTTGATTAAAATAAATACTTATTTGATTAAAATAAATACTTATTTGATTAAAATAAATGTTTATTTTATGTAAATAATTATTTATTTTAATGAAGTAAATACCCTCCCATCATCCCTTAATCATGCACAACCTCCGATAAGCGATTCGGGCCGATCGTTCATAACCGCCACCCCGAAACCGGTGGACATTGATTCCGACCTCAGATACCTACATTGCCAACGTTATATGCTCATACGCGCGATACAATTATTTATTTTCCTCTTTTCCTCCTTCGCCTCGAGTCTCGGCAAAACTATACGCATTCTTCTCGGCACAGTCACCCGGCCTTGCCAGCGTCCTTAGTTGTTCGTTGCCTCCGGGTCTCTCTCTCTCTATCTCCCCGGAGCCGAGGCGAGTCCGGCGTTCTCGGCAGCGAGAGCAGAAAGCATGGCTCTTGCGGCACAGGCATCGGGGCAGTCGTACGCTCCGCTCACAGACACTGGCGCGCCTCGGCTCTCTCGGCTCCGATCTCGCAATTTATTAATCTGTCGACTAGCGCGGTCCACGCTCGCAGAGGAACGAGCGTGTCGACACGCTCGTTCCTCTGCGCTCTCTTGCTTCATCATCAACGGGCGTAAATCCCGCCTTCCTCCGTGGGCCGCTCCGGGAGTAAACGAGCAACGACAATACGCCGCGCGTTCTTGTATCTCGTATCTCGGCGAACGTGTAACAACACAAAACATGTAACTTCACGCTCTTTCAATTCGATTATTAAATGCCGTATATCATAATAATAGTAATGATAAGAACAATGCTTCGGCTTTCAGCGACGCGTGGGACAAGGTACGAGTGTCCACTCTCGAGCATAATATACATTATTATTATCATTACTATGGTTATTATTATTATTGCTAGCGGTTAGGTTGACTCGCGCGCTCGCAGCATCTGAGTGGCTGTGAGTATCTCTGAGTATCCGTATGAGTATCCGTGTGAGTATCCGTATGAGTATCCGTGTGAGTATCCGTATGAGTATCCGTGTGAGTATCCGTGTGAGTATCCGTATGAGTGTCCGTGTGATTGTCCGTGTGAGTGTCCGTGTGAGTGTCCGTGTGAGTGTCCATGTGAGTGTCCGTGTGAGTGTCCGTGTGAGTGTCCGTATGAGTGTCCGTATGAGTGTCCGTATGAGTATCCGTATGAGTATCCGTATGAGTATCCGTATGAGTATCCGTATGAGTATCCGTATGAGAATCCGTATGAGTAGCCATATGAGTATCCGTATGAGTACCCGTATGAGTATTCGTATGAGTATCCGTATGAGTATCCGTATGAGTATCCGTATGAGTATCCGTATGAGTATCCGTATGAGTATCCGTGTGAGTTCCGTGTGAGTATCCGTATGAGTATCCGTGTGAGTTCCGTGTGAGTATCCATATGAGTAGCCGTATGAGTATCCGTATGAGTATCCGTATGAGTATCCGTATGAGTATCCGTATGAGTATCCGTATGAGTATCCGTATGAGTATCCGTATGAGTATCCG